>WYEA01003399.1:0-41018 GCA_033558465.1 Alcedo atthis
GTGGTGGAGTCCCCATCCCTGGAGGTGTTTAAGAATCGTGTAGACGTGGTGCTGGGGGACATGGTTTAGGGACCCTGACAGTGTAGGGTTAATGGTTGGATTTGATGATCTTAAAGGTATCTTCCAGCCAAATCATTCTATGATTCTATGAATTAACACCTTCCCCTGGGCATTTAAACAGTTGCTTGATGGACAGGAGATGCAATCAGCTGTGAACAAATCCGCGCATGAATGTTTTGGATGCCTGGAGCCTAAAAGTCAGAGAGAAATAACAACCAGAGATAAAGATGAAGAGAAAAATCAGAAGGGAAAACCAATGAAACCATATCAGAAGTGGATGAAAAAGAGAGCTATAAAAAGAGGGAAATTTTTGTGTTTCCAGCGATTATTCCATCTTGACAGGAGCAAACTGGCTATGATTATCCTAGACAATATCAAATGCTTGTCCTATAATATTTCACCCAGTGAAATTCATGTGATCTTTAAAACTAAATGGGAGAAACCTGGACATTTTGATGGCCTTGGGGAATTTCTGATTAATGGGAAAGCTGACAACGGTGCTTTCAAAGACTTAATTATGTCCAAAGAAATTGAGAAAAATGTGCAAGAGATGAGCAAAATTTCTGCTCCTGGTCCAGATGGAATTACTCTGGGTGATATCAAAAAAATGGATCCCGAGTATTCCCAGACCAGGGAAATTTTCAACCTGTGGTTAACATCAGGAAAAATCCCGGACACGGTGAGAGGGTGCAGGACTGTTTTGATTCCAAAATCAATACAACTGGAGCATTTAAAAGACATTAACAATTGGAGACCCATAACTATTAGCTCCATCATATTACGATTGTTCTCCAGGATTTTAACAGCTAGGTTAACTGAAGCATGCCCTCTCAACCCAAGGCAAAAAGGTTTTATAAGAGCAGCGGGATGCTCTGAAAATTTGAAACTTTTACAAACTATAATTCGGTCTGCTAAAAGAGAACATAGACCGCTGGGTGTTGTATTTGTGGACATTGCCAAGGCTTTTGACACTGTGAGCCATCAGCACATTTTACATAGTTTGCAGCAAAGGGGAGTGGATCCCCACATCATCAATTTGATGAGCAATATGTATACAAACATCAGTACATATATCACCATGAAGAAAAATCAAATGGATCCTATTCAGATCCAACTCGGAGTAAAACAAGGGGATCCAATGTCACTCTTTTTATTTAATCTGGCAATGGACCCTTCAATATACAAGCTGGAAGAAAGTGGTAAAGGGCACCATCAAGGATTGAGTAGCATCATGGCAATGGCATTCACTGATGATCTGATCTTACTGAGCGAATCCTGAGAGGACATGGAACAGAACATCAGTATATTAGAGACCTTCTGCAATCTTACTGGTCTCAAAACACAAGGGGAGAAGTGCCACAGCTTTTACATCAAGCCGACTAAAGACTCTTATGTTGTTAATGACTGCAATGCTTGGAAAATCAACGGCACGCCCCTGAACATGACCCTTCTCGGTGAATCTGAAAAATACCTAGGCCTGCAGATTGACCCCTGGACTGGAATAGCTAAATCCGATCTATCTACAGATCTTGAATTCTGGCTTGAACGAATTGATAGAACTCCACTTAAACCTTTGCAGAAAATTGATATTCTCAAAAAATATACCATCCCTCGACTGACCTATCTGGCTGATCACTCAGAATTGAAAGCAGGGTTCCTTGAAGCCCTTGAACAGAAAATTTGTTTGAAAGTCAAGGAATGGCTGCACTTGCCTACATGTACTTGCGATGCTATCATATACTCAAGTACAAGAGACAGCTGTTTGGGAGTTAATAAATTAGCAATATTGATCCCCAGTATACAGGCTCGCAGATTGCATAGAATTGCTCAATCCTCAGATGAGACTATGAAGATGTTCCTGGAGAAAGACCAAATGGAAAAAATGTATAAGAAACTATGGGTTCTAGCTGGAGGGGGCAGAGAGAAGGTACCTTCAATCTGGGAAACCAAACCGATAAAGGAAACATCTAGTGTGTGTAATGCAGAGACGATTTCAGAGTGGGAAGCACCATCCTCAAAAAATAAATTTCCCAGACCATGTAATTGGAGGAAAATTGAATTTAAAATTTGGTCTAAATTAGTGTCCCAAGGCCGGGGAATTCTAAATTTTGGAGGAGATAATATTAGTATTCATTGGCTACAATATTATAGAGGCATACCTCACAGGTAACTCCTCACTGCTTTACAACTTAGAGCTAATGCCTACCCCACAAGAGAATTTCTAGCCAGGGGTAGGAAGGATAAGTATGTTAAGGCATGTAGACATTGTGAGGCAGATAATGAAACTTGTGCCCACATCATCGGCAACTGCCCAATAACACAAGATGCTAGGATTAAGAGGCAATTACATATGTGAAATGCTCTCGAAAGAGACAAAGAAGGACTGGGTAGTGTTTCAGGAACCTTATATAAGGGATACCAACAAGGAATTGTATAAACACGATTTAATTTTTGTGAAAGATACCCATGCACTTGTAGTGGATGTGACAGTACGATACGAAGCAACTGTAACGTCATTGGAGGAAGCTGCTGCGAAGAAATTAAAGTACAAACACCTGATAAATGAGCCACAAGAGATTACCAACGCAAAGGGTGTTGTTTTTATGGGCTTTCCCCTTGGAGCGTGTGGGAAATGGTACAATGGTAATTTCAAGCTTCTGGAAGCCGTAGGCCTTTCTAAGTTTAGGCAAATAGTGGCTGCCCGGAATTTATCCAAATTTGCCCTCGCATCTTATGTTGACATAGTTCATATGTTTGCTAGTAAATGTAGAAAATCTAGTTAATTCTGTTTTAATTTGTTTTTATTACTTTAATTGTTACTGGTTTTAACCTTTGTACTTCTATTGTTCTTTTATTCTAATAAAGTATCAGAGAGTGATATGAACGTCCAGCCCCCACAAGACCATTGGTAGGGGATGTTAAGTAGGGACAAGACCTAATATTTCATAATGCATCAGTTATCAATTAATTTGGACCAAATTACTGGATTTGCCATAGATGGATGAGCCATCTTTACTTAACTCGGAAAGTGAACATACGTTTATATGTGTACGAAAAATAGCCTGGTCTAGTTAAGGGTGTCCCTGCTCACTGCAGGGGGCTGGACTAGATGACATTTGGAGGTCCCTTCCAGCCCTAAACATTCTATGATTCTATCAGTAAGTCTTGCTCAGATATCATCCCATGAGCAATGTGGTCCCACCAGACTCCTGAGCCCATTGTCTGCAGGCCATTGGAAATACTTCTGCAACCAACTTTTTTCTAAAAGTAATTTAATGCCTTCCACCCCCATCATCAGCCATGGTCAAGGAGAGCTGATATTCAAGCAGCTGCACTCCTGGGGCATCTGCTGTGCTGCAGGATTAAATCTGCTGTCCTAGTCCTCTTTAAAACCCCAAGGTTGCCTGTGTTTGGGCATTATTCAAACTTGGAGAGGGAGGGCATGTGTGGACAGAGTCCATAGTGTGTCAAAAAGAAACAGAAATGAGAATGAAGATACTTGCTTTTGGTTGCAAGACTTTCTATGGATAATGATGCTGGGGTGGTTAAATGCTACTGTCAACTGTGCAAGGCAGACCAAAGCAAATTATATATTTTGCTTTCTGGAGGGATCTGCAGAAACTCCTGCAGTTGAGGAAGCACATGTTTCTGTGAGGGTTTTCCTTCAGACAGTTTTGAAGTATGTCTGTTTGAAACATTTGGTTCAAGGGACCAGGTTAAACAGTGTCTGGTTTAATCTCTACTACTTTTTGTTTAATCATCAGTCCAGTTTTGTAGTTTGAGATCTTAAAACCAGAATACTGAGCAGATGATTACATGAACATTGCTAAACAACCTGCTTGTCTTTTAACATGCAAGAAAATAAATTTCACTTCATATATTGGATGCGGTGAAAATGATTGGATATTTATTACATTTCTTCCATTTGCTCTAATAAAACCAAATTTCCAGAAAGCTCTCTGTAATAATTAAAAACTCTGGTCTTTCAAGTTCACCTCCTGCCTCTGTTTGTGAGGCTCCATCTGGTAGTTCACTAGAGAACTCTAGAACATACGCTGCTCATCTCAAGGGTAGATACAGGGATTGTTGGAAGAAAGAATTTTAAAAATTATTAACAGATATATAATATTAACATGCATCTATTATGGGATGTGGGGAAATACCTTTCTCCATTTTATTAATTTTGTTTCAACAAATGAATTTTTTTTAATAAATTGCTGGTTAACATCAGACTGAGGTAAATGAAATACAGCAGTGGCTTATGAACTGCTGTTCATAAGAGGTAAGAGATGCGACTTTCTTTAGGGACCGTGAAGAGCTATATGCACTGATTTATCTTTTGTGGCAACCAAAATGTGGGCATTCCTCATCAAATGTGTGACAGGAACAGGAGTATTCATATGTGGCCAGACATCGATGTGCATATGCCGATGATGGTAGCAGCTGCATATTGTTCATGTCAGGTACAGATTGGTGACCTGAGGGCCTCTATGTAAAATTTTTTTTTTTCTGCCTTGTTGGACACAGTATAAGTGCTGGTCAGCCTTGCTGTAAGCTATCAGCTTGCTGTGACCACATCTATGTGAGAGAGTAGTTGGCAGGACTGCACATTTTCCAGCAATTTTTCAATTATAACTGTCTAATGGTTTTGTTTTGTTAAAGTAATTCCCTGAGATGTACTGTCAAGCATATCAAGGTGCACCTCTGCAGAGACATTGCTGAGCCTCATTCTGTGACTGTTTGAGAAGTTGCCCCCAGCTGTGAGGCAACCATAGATAGGACATTTGAGAAATAAACAGTTAGATCCAGCTGCAAGGAAGCTACTGGACTTGCCCATGCTAGTCTGTGAGGTACCTTAGCTTCCGACACATGTTTGAGCTCACCAATTACCTTAAACTTCATCTACGCTTTCATTACAGGCCTTGCATAACTGAAGTATATACTATCTACTCTCTTTTATTTGCTTGCAGTACCAGTATACTGTTAAACAGGAGGACTTCAAACTTTTCTTCAAGTTCTTTTCTTTTCTTACACATAAGTTGTCTTTTTCTTACACATAGAAACTTACATAATTACAGTATACAAAGAGTAAACTGAACTAATTAAGGGCCTGCATAAACTTAGTGCCTTTATGTTACCTAATTAAATGGCTTGCTGATAACACCTTATTATCATTCTGGCTTACCTAAATGTTGCTAATTAGTGAAGTATTTATTTTTAATTTTTTTTCTCAGTATGAAAGGTGGGATAAAACATGAATACATGATCTTAAAACAGCATAGGTGGAGAGCAACTTGCTATAAGAGCCATATGACCTCCAGCCCACTTCTTCATCCCTTTTTCAGGAACCTCTGGCACTTCACCTTTGGGTGATGGGAAATTATTTTCTTGCATCTAACCTGTATGTGTTCTCTTGAATAATAAATATGCTTCTGGTGTCATAGTGAGCTTAAAGTTTCTGCTGTCTCTCAAGATTCTCAGTTGAATTTGAGTGAAGATACAACGCAATCTACTTATCTAATAAATTTAATGCTTTATTGTTGAATCACACTTTTTGCCACTTGAATTTGTTATCTTTGTTTTCACTGTGCTTGAATTATTTATATTTTCATTTGAAAGAGTAGTCCTGAAAAAAATGTGTACGGACTTTAAGGCATCTCCATGTAAATAGTCTAATTATTGAACATCTTCCCTTTCATGCCATTTCACAAATGCAGCTTTAAGTTGAAAATGTGGTAACCTATACATGTTAATCATGTAGAGTTTAATTTATTTTGCAGTATTATTCTTTTCACTCCTGTGTTTTACTGGTAACTTTCTTTGCCCTTGAGAATTTTCTGTAATAGGCTAGATTTTTCCCTAAGAGACCTGGGACCTTGCTATGAATTTTGAAAGTATGACTAATCCTCCTTGAACATGCACAAAATGTTAACTATTAGGATTCCCCATACATCACTTTACTTTTTCTTTGAATAAGAACAAAGTTATTTTAGGCAACATGTTTATGAGTGGTACATGACTAGTTCAGTGACAATAATGATAGTGGTGGTTGGCACCTGGTCAGACTCATCTGACCTTTCTGGAACTAATTTACTTTTTGACAAATGGAATGAGCAGAAATGAATTAGGCATGAATCAAGTGCTCATCAGCTTATTTCCTCTGAAAGCAAAGAACTGACTTTCACATGCAAAACCTGCATGATAATTCACAAAATGTCTTTGGTTGGAAGAGACCTTCAAGATCATCTAGTCCAACTTTTGACCCAACACTGCAAGCTCACCACTAAACCAAGTCCCTCAGCACCAGGTCCATATGCCATATAAATGCCTTCAGGGATGGCAACTCCACCACAGCCCTTGGGCAGACCATTTCAATGTTTGATTAACCCTTTCAGTGAGTAAATGTTTCCTAATATCCAGCCTAAACCTCGTCTGGTGCATGTTGCAGCCATTTCCTCTAGTCCTGTCACATGTCACCAGGGAGGACTGTCCTTCTTGCTCTAACCTCCTTTCAGGCATTGTAGAGTGATAAGGTCTCCCCTCAGCCTCCTCCAGACTAAACAACCCCAGCTCCCTCAGCTGCTCTGCACACGACTTGTGTTCTAGGCCCTTCATGAGCCTCGCTGTCCTTTTCTGGACATGTTCCAGCACTTCTAAGCCCTTCTTATAGTGAGGAACTATACACAGAACTGAACACAATAGTCAAGGTGTGGCCTCACCAGTGCCAAGTTCAGGGGCATGATCACCTTCCTACTCTTGCTGGCCACAGTGTTTCTAATACAAACCAGTGTGCCGCTGGCCTTCTTGGCCCCCTCTACACTGCTGAGTCATATTTAGTCGACTGCTGATCAATATCCCCAGGTCCTTTTCCAACTTGCAGCTTTTGAACCAGACATCCCCAAGTCTGTAGCTTACCATGGGTATGTTATGACCCATGTGCAGGACCCAGCACTTGGCTTTGTTGAACCCCATGTAATTAACCTCAGCCCAGTAATCTAACCTGTCGAGGTCCCACTGTAAAACTTCCCTATGCTCTAGTGGATTGATACACCCACCAACTTGGTGTCATCCGCAAATTTACGGACGGTAATTGTCCTGGAGCTTAATGAAGCAAGAAATTGACAATTTACTTTAAACAAAGCATGGTAAAAATGTGGAAAGCATTGTGTTTGTGTGTGACTGATAAATGTGAGGTAGCATTGGCAGTAGACATTCAAAGAAAATATTGCAACCTGGAAGGAAAAGTTTAAGTCAAAAGGACTGCATGTCCATCCAAATACATTTCAAGCAATGAAAATTGAGTGGAAATTAAAATGGAATAGAAAGTTTTGGGAAGTTTCCCAATAGAATGGTGTAAAATTTCCTGGTTTTTTTAGATCCAGGGGTAGGTCCCAGCTTTGGGTTGTAGAGTAAGAATCAGAAATTGATATAAAGATTTGCTTTGTAATAGCAATGTAAATCCAAACATAACTGCAGTTTTAGTGGCTTCTAGTCATTATTATTGACAGGAAAGATTATAATTTCCATAATAAATGCACTTGGTACTTTATTATTTGAAAGAGCTTGTATTTTGTAGTTTATAGGTTTGCAGAGCTCTGACTGAGATTCAACACAATAGAAATCTGTCATTTTTCAAAAACATTTTGTCAAAACCTTGTTCTGCATTTGGTGTATGGATAAAGAAGAGGAAGTCTGCTCCCATGGCAATATGCCTTTTGGTACTCATAGGGGTGAATTTCTTATGTGTTCTTTCTAGATCTCCCAGAGTTTGTACTACAGTCTGCAGAGGCCATATGAGAGTGGAGCACTCATCTTTCTCCTCAAATCCCGTGTGGCTGTTGGGCCAGACATGCTTTGGGTGCACAGGCAGAGAACAACTCCTTGTGCCCTTGCCAAGCACAGCAGGCTTCAGATGAGAGAGCAGAGGTGCTTGCTCAATAAAAATATGTCTTCACTCTTTGAAACACATGAGATGCTTCATTGTATTTGTTCTACCTTGAAGTATCTACTTTGTTTACTTTCTGTAGATAGCATGTGATACTTGTGAAATTGTAGTCATCTCTGCATGAAGTTTCATGGCTTGAGTTACTTTTTATGAAATGTTTTGCAGTTGCCTGTGCTGAAAGCTTCCAGTTGTTTAGGATTTTTTAGCTTATAACTGTCCTGTGAGAGATGATGAATTAGGGTTATTGAAGCATTGGTTCTTTATATCAGTGGTTTTGAGGATAACTAAATACCACCGATTTCCTTCTTGCCAAAAATTGGCAGTTTTATTTGCAGCACCTGGCATTGCTTTTAGCCTGCATCTTCTGGGGCTTCTTGTTTGGCTCAGAAGCTGCATCCAAACAACTGGTGTTTATTTGCATGTGTAATTCCCTCTCCCTCCTAGCTATACATATTTAACCATCTAGTTATATGTCGGTTTTTTTTCCCAAAGTGGTTTTTCCTTATTTTAGCTCAGCAAGCATTAAACTAATTATTTGGCTAGTTGTTTCCTTTTCTTTTAGCTTGCTTTTATTTCTGTCTGCACATATTGTTTGTTTAGTTAGTACTGGGGGTTTTTTTTGTTGTTATCTTCATAAGTCCCTAAACTTATGGGCATAGTAAAATAGAACACTTCCTCTGCCCTGAGAAGGTTCTAGTTTTCTTTTTTGCAGCCTTTTAGGAAAACTTTTTATTGCATCATTTTTTCATTTTAACAACCTCTAGTGAGATGTCTTCTATTAATTACATTAACAGATCCAAATCACAAAACCTCTTAACACCATCTTTACGAGTTTATTATGCATTAAACTGCCAATCATGTTTGCTATGGCAATAAATTTATTCCAGCCTACTTTTCTATATTCTGAACAAAACTCCTAATGGTGCTTTTTGATATGTTACCAAGCCTTCTCAAAGCTGTACCAGTTTCACCCCTATCATAACTACCATAATATCATAACTACTTGTTTTTAGTAACCACTTGTTTTTCATAAACAACTTGATTTTATTCCATTAATTCACATATCTTTTATAGTTCATAAACACTTTCTATTAAACCTAATGCACATAATTTTATTATTTGGTCTTTAAAGTATATTTCAAAAAGTTACATTAGGATTCACTGTGGTAAAATGCTTGGAGAGTTTAACTCCTTTTAGGGTAATAGTCTGGCTGAAAACAGTATTGTTTTTCAGAAAGATATTTTAGTTTTTATGGGATATTAACTCCTACCCAATGATGTATAAAGTTACAATGTGATGCTTTCTGGTTTGGCATGCTCTACTTTACTCATGCAACCTTTATTGGTCAGTATTATGCAAGTAGTTTTTAATTATAAAGCTATAATTCCATATTTTTTTTTTTTTTTTTTCACAGATGTCTTATTCCTTCACTATGCAGAATGGATCTGCTTATGAGATATGTAGTAAAGGGCACTGCTCTTGGCAAGATCACTACCTCATTAACTGGTAGTTTGTGTTGAGGCAAGGTATTGCAGAGCTGGCAAGGATGAGCTTTGCACTAGGAGAACTGAATGCCCATGCAGAACAAATTCTGTGGCTGCATAATTTTCTCTGTTGTATAAATCTGGCTTTATTACGTGACTAGAATATGGTCTTTATTTTCTGAATCTTCTGTGTACATGTAATGAGTAATAGCACTTAATATTCTTTGGGGAGCTGAACTGGTGGTCTTTAATAAACCATACAACTAAGAAAATACTGTATTTGGTTCAGTTTGCTTAAATATGGCATGACATCTCACTGTGGTAAGGATGAACAATTTCTCATGAATCTCCCTCTTTATCTGGAATAAAACAGGGGATTCTGTTGGGGAAATGAATGTATGATTGTGCATAAACAGTGTTACTGGGTGGAACTAAAACCCACATAAGTAGCTTTAGCTTAACACCTGCTAATTCTTGAATGTTTAGTTTTGTAGTGTTAATTCCAAAATGAAGATTTTTTTTTTTTTAAATAAAAATTTATATGCAGGCAATATCCCTTGAGTGATGCCAAACAGCATCATCTTTTATACATTATATAGAGTTTCTGACTGTGCTTTTGTTAGTACAGCATGGGATTCACGCACAAAGGATTTCCAGGGTGTTGCAGGGTGGGCTTGTGCAGCATGTGGCATGGTCTGTACTTGCTTTGCACCCATGTAAAGATATCTGTTAGGTTTGCATAGGCTCACATCCATCTCTTGGTAAGAGTGTGGATGTATCACTGTTCTTTGCAGTATTTTTTTTAAAAATATTTTTTTTAATTTGAAGAAGTTGCAGAGATTCTTGGAGCTTTCAATATAGGAGGTGGTGATATAGTAAATTCACTGTAGGGATGTTCAGATCTGTTTCCCTAGCTGTCACCCAAACCATAGACTATAAATGAAAATCATTCTCTTTGCAGTGCAAGAACTTGAAGTGTCCACAAATCTTTATGCCTTCAAAGTAAATGCAAGGCATAGCTGGATTTAATTTTATTTTTTTTTATCATCACTAAAACAAAGGGGTTGGGATGACTAATATGCTATGAGGGAGGAGGAATAGTGGGACAGGATGCTAAATAATGTGCTTGTAGTTAACCTGCCTGTTGAGGTAATACAATTTTCGATGATATGGCAGTGAGCCCAGCATAAATGCACATTTTGATAAATGTGATTCTTGGATAGTAGAGCAGGTTGGAGCTCCTCTTGCTCCCTGAAGGCTTTGTGATCAAGCTGCTCCTTGGTGTCTTATTTCTAGCTTCATGCTCTTGGGTGAGTGCACGAGACATGGATTTAGGATGTCTCTGCTGTACAGAAAGCGCCAGGATTGAAACTGAGTGACACTTAAGCAGCAGCTTTTACAGCCAAGAGTGGCTCCTTTCAGGAGAACAGATCACTCCAAAGCATAGCTGAGCAGATGGGGGTGCAAGCTCCTTAAATTCTAATAAAGTGTTGACCCCATCAAAGAGTAAGTGGGTCACTTCAATTACATATTAGTCTGCTTTGAAGACTGTCAGGATGCTTTCATACTACAAAGTCCCTGTTTTATGGAGAAAAAATGTTACATTTTCCAAAATGTTTACCCTGCTGAAAACAGAGAACAGGTATTAACGGAGGAGAGGTCTGTAATACTTACATCAGCCAGAGAAAACTGCGGTCTCTCTTGTTCTTTTTCTCATTAACTCATTCTCTCATCTCTCTGCCTGAATAGAATTGATTGGAAAGGACATACTGTAATTTTGTTTTACAATAAATAATGTTCTGCATTATTCTCAGGGACAGTTTGGTGAGTAATCTCACACCGACCTTGACTCCCTGATGTTGTAAAATGTATATCAGGTTGGTTGTTTTAAGCAGAGAAATAATTTAATGTGGTTTTATTTCTAGTAAAAGGTCTGTAATAAGAAAATCTTTGTGAGTCTTCCAACCATGTGGTAACATTTTCTCCATATAGAAAAGTATTTAGATGTAGTATTTGATTTGATTTATAGACTCAGCAGATAACTAGATAGGTATTATTAACTACAGTGCTAACTCTTGGCCTCTTCTCTCTGTTGTTTATTCATATAAAATGACTGCGTTTTGGTTATCAATCCACATTTTAGCATGTAGTTCTAATGAGGTGTGATTGACAGTGTTCAAATAAACTGGTATCATTAAGCTGCTATTCCAAAGGTTATGTAACTTTGTGAGTTAATGCGTTTAGCTAACAGGTTAAATAAAAATCAGATTTCCTATGTACTGGCTGTAGATTTTTATTTTTTTTCCCAGAGAATGATAGCCAGTTCTAGAATGCAGTAATCACTGTGGTTTGAAACATTGATTCGAACTTTGCAAAAAGATAGTTCATTATGCTAGTCTATTAGAACTGAAACTGGTTATTGTATGTTTGGTATTTGTATTGCATTAAAGGTAAGAGGGCCTGAGTCAGTCTGCTGAATTCAGATGTAGACAAATGTGAATCACTTCTGACTAAACCACCTGCAAGCAAGAAGCTGAAATTGCTCAGCAGTTGAGGGGGAAGCTGTGTGCGTGCCTTCCTTCTGTCGTGGCACACAAGCAACCTCAAAGCATGTCATTGTTAATTTGCCTCTGTATGAATACTGTTGGGTTTGTTGTTTTGTTGGGTTTTTTTTTCAGCAAAATCTTCATATGAAAGTTGAAGGAAATGAGATGCTTGGTGAGCTTTGAATCAGGCCCACAGCAAAGAAAGAATGTGTATCAGTACTCTCCCATTAGCCATTTAATGACGTTGAAGATCGCTGCCATCCTAAGTCATGAACAGATATGCAGAGAAGGAATCTTAAAAAGTCAATGTGGAAAGAATATTTGTAGGTAGCTTTAATACAAATCACATGCTTTCCCTTGAGCAGTAAGAATGGTGACATGTAGTGCTTGAATCAAAATGTTCCTGATTAAAAGCCAGTTGATCCCTTTGAAATTATTTTAAACTACTGTCATTTAGCTTATATATGAAACAAAAAAACATCTAAAATCTCCAGTTCAGGTCTTTATCAGTTTTTTTTGTGATATGCCAGAGCAGAGTTTCTGGCATTGAGACTGTTCTATGTCCCTCTCTTCAGAGATGCAAGACCAGGGACCTGTGTTCTGTTAAGGTAACATCTGTTCTGAGCTGTATGTCACTAACAACCTTTTTCTTGTTTGAGCAGTAGCAAGCGGATTCCTGTGATGGAGATTGTTGCCCCTGTGTTAGGTAGATGGAGGCTATTTGCCTCATGCCTCTAGGAAACAAAGAAACCAGGAATGGCTGCAGGATGATGCAGTTAAGGAGGGGTCTGCTCTGAAGGAGCATCCTGCAGTGGTTGTACTATGTAAAGACTGGGGCTCATGGGGCTACGGCTCTGGGCCTCCTTTTCTGGGGGTCTTTCTGTGAGCAGTCTTTATTTTTGTGTGGTCTGTCTTTCATGAGCATCTCTCCAAATATCAACAAAAGTCTTAATCCTGCCTTGAAGTCTGCCATTTCTTTTTCAACTTTTTTTTTTTTAATCTCATAAAGTTAATAAATTATTCCATAGACCAGATGTATACACTCTTGTGCTCTTGTATGCAGTCTCATCTATTTGTATTTTTGCTAAAATTAATTATTTTGCTTCTTAAGGGTCTTCCTGGATACAGACAGCCCAGTTGCTTCTGGGTCTTGCAGTGACCCACCACTGTGTTGATGAACAACCTGGCACAGATAGATGGCTTGTGGCTACCCATAGGTCCATAAGAGCTATCAGTCCAGTTTGAGTGTTTGTGACTTTCAGATGTGGCAGGAACTCTCCAGTATAATAGGATTGCGTTCATTTTTTTTTCATATCTAAATGAAGTGCCTTGTCTTTCTGTCCAACAGCAAATTTCAGGTTTCCTTTACTGTAAATCCTTCCATTCTCTGCTGTGTTCCAGGCTTCAGCATACAATAGATTTCCCTCTCTATTATATCAAAAGAAATGTTATCAATAAAAAGAAAATTAAAATGTGTCATGATGATTTGGAGAGAAAATAAATACACCAAGGCTAAGTTTTCATCCCAATTAGACCCTGACAGTAAGAGATACTGGAGAAAAAAATCACAGTTTCTAAAGGAAAAGAAGTTATTCTTAGGCAAGCTTTTTTGTTTGTTTGTTTGGGGTTTTTTTCTTCAGGAATATAGTGGAATTTCTTTCAGTGTGAGATAGTTTCTCATAATTTTGTTTTGTAATACTTCTTGATTTCATCTTATGCAATGGCAGTCAGGTTGAATTTCTGAGTTCTGAGATGCTCTAGACTTTAAACCCCTGCATTTCACCTTCATTGGCTGCTAATAGTAATATTGACTGACTCCTGATTCCTAGAGCTGCCTTTGCATAGATATTTTGAATGTCTTAATTTTATTTATTTTGTCTTCATTCGTTTTGAATGTCTTTCAATTTACTTTCCATTAATTGTGTGTGTGTGATGCTTTCCTACTTGATGCCCTCCATCGCATTTGAGAGATCCTTGAGACTGTAGAAACATCCCAACCAAAGGAAGTGGTTGGCACTGACAATATATGAGAGCAGGTGACAAAGTAGTCATAGCAGTTAATGGATGTTGCATGTGCTGACCTAGTCTCTCCTTCTGTTTTTGTGTAAATATATGCAAATGGGTATTTTTAACAGTAAGGAAAAATCTCCAGCAGGCATAACTTAATTTTTATATCATCTTTATATTATCTCTAACTGGTATATTCAGTACACCAATTACAAAAGCAAATAGACTATGCCTACCAAAACTATTATCAGTTACCATTCAGCATACTCATTAGAAGTAGCTTATTAGAATATGAATGTTTATATTATTTTTTAAAACATCATTCTTCACTTAGAGTACCTAATAACACTGACAATTATCAAACAAATTACCAGTTGCCAACTACTATAGAAATAGCCTACTGGGTTATAATTTCAAGTAAGTTTTAAAATTTTCCCAATGAACAGAAATGCCAGGTTCTAATGAGCTCTAGTTTTCAGTAATGAGGAAGCTGACAAAAGGATGAGATTGCAGCAGACGAGGCTGGGTTTGAGCAAAAGCAGTAGTTGAGAGGTAGTTTGATACCTGTGTAGAACTGACTCCTCAGTTGACTTCTCATACCTCAAATTATGTCTGTTTCTGAGTATTGCCTCAGTAGAGGCTAATCCTGGTTGAGGGATTGACACAGCACTGCTTTTTGAGGGATAGCTTCATAATATAGAGCAGGTCAGTTTTCTGGGTCAGAAATGTGATTAGTAAGAAACTTCGTCTGCAAAGCAGCCGACAGCATTACTCTAGTTATGCTCTCATACTGGGGCACATCTAGATTGCTTATGTGCAACTATAAAAGGTGTTAGACTTCCCCAATACTCCAGACATCAAAGAGAGGGTCTCTTCTGTTTTTTGGGTTTTTTTGTCATACACTATGTCTGAGTACTACTTCGTCTTTGTACTTTTACTGTACTTTGTGTTTCAGTCTGAGATAATTTTATTGTGAGCCGTTGCATTGTACCTGATTGTACAATATGAAGCCACTGATTGCTTTGGAAAAGCATTTTGTTTATTGCTGGTTTTGTTATTAAAATGTGTAGACAGAGGAATCAAAAGAGTACATGAGTAGTTTAGGCAAAGATTTGAGGCTTTATTTTGTAGCACAGATGTTTGTATCAGGTTTTATATTTTGGGGAACTTGTGTTACCACAAGTGTTCTGGGGTTTCTCTGGGTCTGGGTCTCAGAAAAGAAAAAGCACATTTATTTCTGTCACTACCTCTTCCCTGTGGGTTTTGTAGTTGAGGCTTAACATTTCCAAAATTTGTGTCTTAAAATCCAGTATTTCAGTGACCTGGAATTCATGCATGAAAGATGGCAGCAATTACTTCAGACTGTTAGTGCTGCTGGACAGTCAGCAGTTGCCCTGGCCAACTCACCCCTTTGCAGCCATGTCCTCCTAAGCTACTCTTCTCCTCTTAACCCTGTGCCTCGTTTTGCTTCTGGCAGTGCTGCATGGGCAGGTGTACCGCTTTTGCACCCTGGAGGGGACATGGCTGCTGAAAGAGAATTCGACCCTGCCCTGGAGAAACCTGTCTGAGTGCGAGGCCTCTGACCAGGTAAGAATTTCAGTCTCCTGCTGCTGCTGGAGTTGTCTAGGACAAAACAGACGAGGGGAAAAGTACAGTCAATGATGCCTGCTCATTTTTGTCCTGTCACAGTAATCTTTGACCATATCGTCCTGGCTGTCTCGCTTCAATGAGCTTAATAGTAAGGGACATCAGGCCTGTCCCCTTCAACAAAGGGCACATGTACGGTAGACAAGAGCAGTTTTAAATGGATGTGAGGGAGCCAAGAGAAGTGAACCAAACAGTCCCAGCTGCAGTGCAGTGCAGAGGGGACTTAACTGCAGCCCACTTGAACCAGAGGGGTGACCTGATTAATTTACCCTTTCTTCCACTGGTACATTGTTACCAAAAAGTGACCATTTGTTCTCTCTGTCTTGTTAGCAGCTATTAAGGTGATTGAGATGAACTAAACCAAAGGATATTTGCTTTTCACCGTTGGTCAGGGGGCAGTCCCTGCTTTTTGTTTGTTTGGGGTGGTTTGGTTTGTTGTTTTTTTGTTGTTGGTTTTTTTTTTGTCATCTTACCTTAATTTGCTGTGGGTGATGGAATTAGTCTTGTGTTATTTTCTTGCTCTAGTGCTTTATACTCTGCGGGGAGCTGAGACTTGGGGCACCAAATGAAGGCAAGCATAGGGATTTCCAGGGCATTTTTGTCAGCCATTGGCGTCAGCTAGTGCCCTGTGTGCATTCCTGTGACATGTGATACTATTACTGCTGTGAGCCGCCAAAAGCAGTGCTTTTCACAATCTAAGTGAGAGAATGTTCTCTCTCTGTCCCAGGGTACTGGGAACTAATACAGACTTAGCCAAAAGAGTCCAAGAAACTCCCAAGTGCTGTGGGGCCTGTGTCCTCTGGAGTTCCTGTAGCTGAGTGCCTTGTTCTTCAGAAGGGATAAATGGCGGCAGACTAGAAGGAGAAGGGAAAAGAGATAGTTTCTAATTCTCCAAATATGTTACATTTAACTTTTTCCTTTAATTTGCAGCCTTTTCCTTGTCCCTTCCATGGTCTTGGGTATTTCAGCAGAGCATATTTTCTTAACACAAAGCATAAACCAGCATAAAACGCTTGACTTTTCCTAGTTTACCATTATGGTTTCTTCCAGAGCTGTGTTGGGACATGCCAAAGAGAGAGATACCTAATGGTAATGTTTGGTCATTTGGCACCTGTCTCCAAGTTTCCATGAAAATATCTGGATTATGACATTGCATACATTATGTCACTCCCTGAAATGTGAACAGCCACATTTGGTTTTCTAGCTAATGTATAGAGATCCCCCTAATAATCTAATTTGTTTTATGCATCTTGTACATGAGAACAAGGGTTTGTTTTGATAAGTTTGATGTATATTATGTTACAACTACTTCTAAAATAAAATCCAAAGGGTGAATCCTTATGAAATAACATACTTCTAAGTGTGCAAAGTGGTTTTAATCTGTGTAGTTGTTTTAAATTGTCAGATATCGGTAGTTTGCCTGAGCTTTTATACTGAAGAGATTTTTCTTTTCTCTTTGTAAGGCAGCTCTCTATTATTCCCTTTCAGAAATTAACTTAGCAAATCCCTCCTTGAGGAACAACCTGTATGTTTACTTTAAATCCTCCTGGCTCTGCTGTACAGTGAATAGCTGTACTTACTTCTGAAGTACAACAAATGTATTCCTTTGTAGAGCACAGGTCTTGGGAGTCAATTGCAGAATTAACAGCTTGAAAAAAGGAAGTACAAAGTCTATTTAGAGAGTCTGTTTAGACAAAGTGTCATTCTTGGAAATGAACCAGAACAGAGAATATGAATGTGACTCAGAGGCTGAACAATAAGCCTGTGTTATAATTTAGACCTTCCTGTAGCTTTTCAAATACTTCCCTTCCTCCTTAAAGATTTTGGCCATCACTTCCAAGCAAGGGTCTCAGCAGTCATGTCTTCAACAATGAATCTGAAGAGAATGACAGAACAGGACTGTCAGGGAGGTGTGTGTATCCCCACTGCTCTGGCCTGCATTGGGTCTCTCCCTCCCAGGCAGTTCTGTAACACCCAGGTTTTGAGGTGATGTTGGGCTATGGTGGATTACCAGGAGGTTGCATAGTTGAGGAAGAATAGAGACTATTTGAGGGCAGGAAAGAGTGTAGCTGTATGAATGCAAGGCATGCTTTGCCGCAGAGTCAACAAATGGGACCTGACTTGTTTTATTTCAAAGTATACATGTAGCCAAAGGAGCCTTGTCATTGCACAGTAAGGAGTCTTGCTTTAAGTGTTCAACTTTGAAAACATCATCTTTGCCATTTTTACTGCAGGGTTGAACTGTGTCTGTGCTTTCTGCCATCTGTTAAAACTTGCTTGTGTGATAATTCATGCCTCTCCAAATTTATTATTAAATAATGTCACATTATCTGTTTTTTAGCCTGGCTGCAAAACCAAGCTGTTTGAGCAAACACCTGGGAACAGCTGGGGAATTAAGATTAAATTTTTATTTCTTTAGAGCATACAGAAAGTCGAAGACTGATTTGATATGTGCATTTAAACCTGAAAGTAGGAGAATGACTTCTGATTATCATTAAGAAAAGTTGTAAAGCAGCTGGGAGAAAAGAACTCAAGGCCATGAGCTCTCTCTTTTCCTTTTTTCCTTCCTTTTTTTTTTCTTTTTTTTTTTTTTCTTTTTTTTCTCTTTCCTTTATATGCTCTCAGGATGCACCAGAAGAACAGCTCCTGAATTTGTCCATCATATACACCATTGGATATGCTCTTTCCTTCTCTGCCCTTGTAATAGCAACTGCCATTCTTCTTGGATTCAGGTAAATGGTGAAGCTCTGAAGAGAGTGGAGAAAAGGTGTTATGTTTTTCTATATGATATCAGACTTTGACAGAAAAATGAGATTATTATTATTTTCCCTTCTTCCATCACTTCATTATTTCTCTATCTTATGCCACTTCTATGTTCCTTCCTACAATAATTTATTCTCAAAAAAAAAATTCCTACATTTTTTTGCAGTGTTACCTGTATGAAAGTGTGGAACAGATCCTTTTTATCAGTTGTAATGCCTTGTTGTGATACTTTTTTTATTTCAATGAAATTTCTGCTGGAAGAGATGGAAAAATAGAGAGATCCGGCATTCCTCCATAGTGTCACCTTGAAAATGAGGCACTAGTCTGGGATATGAGATGACATTTAGAATTGTAAAATCATTTTAATTGGAAGAGACCTTTAAGATCATCAAGTCCAACCAGCACTGACAGATCACCACTAAACCACATTCCTAAGCACCACATATTACATGCTTTAAATCCCTCCAGGTTGGTGACTCCACTGCTTCCTTGGGCAGCTTGTTTCAGTGCTTTACAACTCCTTCTGTGAGAAACTTTTCCCAATATCTAACCTAAACCTCCTCTGGTGCAACCTGATCCCCTTTTGTCTTGTCTATCATTTGTTATATGGGAGAAGAGACCAATTCCTATCTCACTGCAACCTCTTTTTGGGTAGCTATAGAGATTGATAAGCCTCCTGAGCCTCCTTTTCTCCAGGCTAAACAAGCTCAATTCCCTCAGCCACTCATCATAAGACGTTCTCTAGACCCCTCACTAGCTTTGTTGTCTTCCTTTGGACATGCTTCAGCACCATAATGCCTTTCTTGTAGTGAGGCACCCAACACTGAACAAAGTATTCGCAGTGCAGCGAATTCTTGGCCACCTAGGCACACTGCTATTCAGCCAGTTGTTGACCAACACTCACAGGTCCTTTTCCACTAGGCAGCTTTTCAGCTTCTCTTCCCCAGACTTGTAATGCAGCATGGTCTCCCTTTCTGGAGATATTCAAAACAGAGGTATCCCTTTCTGGAGATATTCAAAACAGAGGTATCCCTTTCTGGAGATATTCAAAACAGAGGTCTCCCTCTCTGGAGATATTCAAAACCCGCCTGGACGCGTTCCTGTGTGATCTGGTCTAGGTGATCCTGCTCTAGCAAGAAAGATCTAGATGATCTTTTGAGGTCCCTTCCAGTCCCTGACATTCTATGATTCTATGATGTTATGATCCGAGTGCAAGACCCAGCACTTAACCTTGTTAAGCCTCATGCTATTGATCTTGGCCCATTGGTCCAGCCTGTTCAGATTTGTCTGTACAGCCTCCTTACCTTCAAGGAGGTTGACACACCCACTTACCTTGGTATCATCTGTAAGCTTAGTGAAGGTGCCCTCGAAACCCTCATCTAGATCATTGCTAAAAATACTGAAGAGAGTAGGCCCCAGTACTGAGCCTTGCAGAAAACCACTTATGACTGGCTGCCAACTGAACTGCTATTTCCCACCACTCTTTGCGCCTGGTCATCTAGCCAGTGAAGCATATGTCCATCCAAGCCACAGCAGACAGTTTCTCCAGGAGAATGCTGGAGAAATGATGTAATGAGCTTTACTAAAGTTTAAGGAAACATCCACAGCCTTTCCCTCATCTACAAAGCAGGTCACCTTGTCCTAGAAAGTAAGTAAGAGACTGTTGTTTGCATCTGCCAATGATATGCTGTGAAGGATTAGTTATAAAAAATGGAGGGGAAATAAAAGCTAAGCAACAAAATAACCCAAACAAACAAAACCACAAAAAAAAAAGAAGCCAACCAACAAATAAAAACAAAACCCCACAAACAAAAAACAAAACAAAACAAAAAAACCAACAACAACAAAAAAAACCCACCACCAGAAAAGAAACAACCTTGGACTCAGAGAGATCTATTTTTTGACTTTGTAAATGACAGCAAGACTTCCTTTTCTCGTTTGAGGGTGCTGGGATGGGGAGATTGATATTTAGAAAACACACACATGAGATCCTGCTCTGTTTTGGGAAGTCCCTCTGCCATGAAGTCCTGCCTTCCTCATGCTGTATAGAGTCAGTTCCCATTATCCCTTTTACACACCGGTGAGATTGCCTCCTAAAAAACTGGTTTTACACCTTCTGGTACTATTGCTTGAAATCACATCAAGAGCCTTCAGTGCACTGATCCTGAAGAAACTTTCTTCCTTGACTAAAGAATTATTGCAACATAATGATAATTTGCTCTGTGCCAGAACTCTCTGTTAGCAAGTTCCTCCCTCCTAAGTATTTATACCTCTTTCATATTTAAAAAGATAAGTAATGCCTTTTACCTTCTAATTTCAAAAACTATAATGATGCAAACCTTGTAGTATTTTACACCACCTTTTAGCATGGTATTATTTCTTCTCCTTCTAGTGGAGAAGCTTAGCCTAAACACTCTCAAAGAAGGTTTTAAATTACTACAGAAATGCAGAGGCATGCTCACGCTCTCTGAATGCCACCCAATAATTATGATTTGTGTGTGTTATACTTGTGCAACTTTGGGACTCATCTGACAAAACACCAGATGGTCTTGAAATCTCTAATGTCTCCCAGGATAAGTGCTTTCTCCTTGTTTCACCCATCAATGACACTTTTTGTGTAATCCTAGCAAGCAGCCCAAATGAGAAGGTCACAGAGCTCCACCACGTATATAAGAGGGAGGGAGGGACCGGAGAAGTGCACATGACCGTGTGCTTATGAATTTGAAAATGAGAATGAAACGAAAATGAGAATTCGGAGATGTTAAGGGGGCTTGAAAGCCTTGTTAAAACTATGCTGACAATCCATTTTGTGCTTTCTTGTCTATATTATGTATCTGCAAACAACTTGGTCCTGGATCTCATGAAATATGACTTACCCCCATGAGAACTGCAGTTGCTGAATTCTGACTAGAACCTCCACTTCTGGCCTTTCTGCACTAGCTGTGCAACTTCAATTGAGGATTGAAATCTAATTCAGTGGCACCAAAATGCTGATGTTCTCCACTTTTGTAATAAGAAGGCCTTTTAAAGTTCTTAGACCATAGAATAACCTTTATATTTGTTTTTAATAAAGATACAACAGAGGAAAAAAAATATATCTAGCGTTCAATTTTGCATCCCCTGAAAGAAATGGAAGAAAAGTCTGTAATTGCAGTGATGGAAGCTGAATTAGGCACATAACTTTCTGACTGAAACAATTTGGATAACTTGAATTGCCTGAGGCAGAAATACTCAGTAACTACTTATAACTTTTTTCAGTTGGCAAATTTACATAATTTTTTCAATTAGATTTAACTGTAGCAATTCTTGAAGGGTAGCAACAAATAAATCTTGAGTTAAAGGAAAATGCATATTAATCATAGGTAAGTTTTCAAATAAAATGCAAAAATATTCTATTTGACTGTGGGAAAAAAAAGGTCTTCTTCATCAGTGAAAAACTGGTATCTTTTAGACTAAATCTATTTTTCTACCCAAATTTGTAAAGCAGTAAAAATAGCCACTTAAAGTGTAAGTTCACTGAAAGTCTTGCTGGAACAATTGCTTTTTATCATGTTCTCTGTACCTTTTAGTAACAAAAAAGAATCACACCCAGTGTAACTTACTTTGAAGCAGTGTGTATGTACCCTAGGAGGACTGGAAGAAAAATGTGGATAAGGCTGGTAAAACATTGGCAGTACTCTGCAGTTGGATACTATTTACATGACTGCAGTTTCTTTTGCTATCCTTTAACATGCTCGTTTTTGACACGTAAAAATTTTATTGTCTTTGCAGCTGGCTTCTGAATTTCAAGAGGATTTTTTAAATATTTTTTTTTCTCTAATTCTGAATGCAGAGACTAAAATTCTGTTCCTTTTAGTTCTACAGAAAATATTTACAATTCTCCCAGGAGGCAATCTGATTTTTCACTTACTGTCAAAGTGGTAATTTACAGGTGAATTGTTTTTTCCATTGTGGGCCCAAGCACAACTAGGAGATGTATTGCACACCAGTTCCTGAGCCTTGCTAAGGTAAACCTATGCAGTGACATTGGGGTATGTCACTGAAATTAGATCAGGAGTATGTAAAACCTGACTTTTATTAGTCCTTTCAGATATATCTTCTGGAAAATATTTTTATACTCCTTACACTTTTAAAATATTTTTATCCTCATGCACCTTCCTTCTCCCAAACATTCACACTTAGGGCTGACGTTTTGAATGTCTTTTCCTTTATAGTGATTTCTTCTCAAAGACAGTTTGAAATCCCTACAGCTGTTCTCAGGTTATGGGATTTCCTCTGGTACCTTTTGATTTCCAACAAGGCTCATTATTCCCTCCCTCAGTCCTATGTGTGAAGATGCAGCTTTTACATAGGTAGTGGATCATGACTAGTTCTTCCTTTTACAGACATCTGCATTGCACAAGGAATTATATTCACTTGAACCTCTTCACCTCTTTTATCCTCCGGGCTGTATCTGTTTTCATTAAAGACTCGGTGGTGAAGTGGATGTATAGCACAGCCACACAAGAGCACCAGTGGGATGGACTTATCTCCTTCCAGGTAGGAGCAGACACTGTGTTGTGGTTCTTGGGATATTAGTCACCACTATGGTGTGCCTACGTGACAGCAGATCATTTCATTTTGTACAATTGTGGTTGTGGAAAATGCTCACATTTTGTGGGGTGGCTCATGGAGTTTCTCTAAAACCTGTAACACAATGTATGTGGCTGTGGTTGTGCCACCCCAGGCTTGGTACACACAAGTAGATTCTTTGTTTGTGGGAAGTTTGCCCCTGCTAGACAGAGGAAACATGAAAAAGTGGATTTTTGGTGTATATACAAATGCTCATGTCTTTGTTCCAGGTTGTAGGTTCATTTCTTCCAATGGTGACAAGAGGGCACTAATTTCCCTAAGACAGCACCTTTTGTGATAGGATAATCTGTCTTCTATAATGATCAAATTAGCTGGTTGATATTAGAGATCTTTATAATCTACTGATGACAGAAAAAAAGGAAGCATCTGATTAAAATGCAAATTTGAAAGTATTTAGGCTGTAGAGACTAATTAAATACTTTTAATCGAAGGGAGAGGATATACAACTCTTCAGTGAATATAATGAAAGCATGCCCTTACCATGTCAGATTTGGAATACAGAATGTACTTGAATCTTTAAAGGAAGGGATTTCCATTATCTGTATAGCTCTTGTGATTCTAGAATATGGATATAGTGTGTGCTGCTGCAATACAGTTATGGGGTCATGATGCAGACTTTTTTGAACCATTCTTTTTTGATGCTCTGTCTAAGGCTTAAGTGCTAATGCCATATAATGAATCTCTTAATGATGATTTATTTATTTTCATCTGCAGTGTATCAATGGGCAGAAAATATCATTGTAATACTTACCGTAAATGGTCTGGAAATGTTCGGATTGGATTGTCAGTCATTCCATCCTTCCAAGAAAACCTAGGTTTTATGCTTTCACACATGGTTTCTCAAGTAGTGGTTTCATCAGATTTGATGGATATATTAATTGGGTATCAGGTTCCATATTTATCTAAAGCCCTGCTGACCACCTCTCTGTGATTCATCAGCCAAGAGAGATTTTGCCTTTAAATGTGATGTGCTGGGCAATATTGCCATTCCATCAAAAATCCTCTGATTTTGAAAATAGTCAACATTATGGCACTCACTATTTGCTCTTTGATAGAGAAATCCTCAGCTGCAGAATAGAATATCTGAGGAAATTAAAAGATTCCCTGACTGCATTACCTTTCATTTGCTTTTTTGTCTCATTTTTGCATTGTGCTTTACAAATTAGAGACTACTGCTTATTGAAGGGAAAATGCAGAGCATGTAATTTTTTTAAATTATTTTTTTTTAAGTGGAATATTGTTCAAAGTCTCTATCTGCTAAGCACCTATTACTGACTTCTATCCCTTTGGTACTCAGTTATGATTAATTTATCAAGCATTGTTTTGAGGAGCAAGAGTAGGAGAGAGAACCAGTCTGGGGTTAGTATTATTTTATTCTCAGCTCCTGTTGCAGTCATCTGGACTGTGCTTTCTTCTGTCACAGGAATCACTCAGCTGCCGCTTGGTCTTTGTGATGATGCAGTATTGTGTGGCTGCAAATTACTACTGGCTGCTGGTGGAAGGCATGTACCTGTACACTCTGCTGGTACTTCCAGTCTTTTCTGAGCAGAAGATTTTTCGGCTTTACCTCTTCATTGGCTGGGGTGAGTTGGTCCTTCCATCTGTCTGCCTATTGCTGTGGGCACCTGCAGGTGGTATAAAAAAACAAAACAAAACAAAAAAACATTGTATGTCTATTGTAGTGCTGCCCAGTTCAAGTCCTGCACTCTCCATTCCCTTTTAGTTCACAATACCTTATCTTCTTTGAGCTCAAGCGTGCTGGGCTGGCACAGCTCCTGAATGCTTACAGCATGGAGGCTCTGGGTTCATAATGCAGGGCTATGTGACACCTCAGAAATTCTTCAAACAAATGGCAGACACATGGTACTTTCCCTGCAAGACACCAGCTTCCTAACACAAAATATGTATGGGCTGATGTGCTAGATAGCAGCTCTGGAGAAAGAGACCTGGGGGTCCTGGTGGACAGGGGAATGACCATGAGTCAACAATGCGCACTCATGGCCAAGAAGGCCAATGGCATCCTGGGATGCATTAAGAGAAGTGTGGCCAGTAGGTCAAGAGAGGTTCTCCTCCTCCTTGTACAAAATGACCAGATACATAAAGGTATCATTGCTAAGGATAAGAGTAGAGAAATGGTGGCAGCATGAGGTAGGGGACTGCAAAGGGCTGCTGATGGACAAGGGACTTGCTAGAAGGGAATTGTCATGTTGGTTATGTGAGCAGAGTCAGTGGTCAAGCAGTGATTGTTGGCAAAATAGTGGTCACGGGGCACATGCCATGGGCATGTGTGTGCTTCATATTAGGGGCTGTGATGTCTTGAAATCAGTTGTCTGAGCTTATCACCTTCTGTAGAAATGGTAAAGCTTTGAGTAGTCTTTCACTATCTAGTTATTCCAAAAATATATAACTGTTTAGGATTATTCCTATTTTTTTGGAATGATCTCTTGTGTGCATTTATTCCATTCTCTCCCTTCCTTTTGTCACCACTCTCCTTTTGGTGGAAGTCAGATGACTTTTGGAAAGCTGAAAGTAAATACTGCAAGTGCTTTCACAGCTAATGCTTTGAACATTTACAGAATCAGAATCACAAAATGGTAGGGATTGGTTTAAGTTGCTTTGTCCTTCTTACTCCATTAATTTGACAATTGTGAATAGTCTATCAAATTAGTTCACAGGTAAAATGCATGTAAATGGTGTACTGTGAATTACTTCATTCTACTGAACAATTCTATGGATATATATAAGGAGCAAAGGCTCTGGCATATTGTTGGGAATAAATGCAGGTAATAGCAGTTTCCTGATGGAGACTTTTAGTTTAATATCTTCCATTGTTGTTTTCTGTAGGATATATAGAAAAAGAAACACATTTTTCACAACATTTGAACTATGTATGTTTTAATTATTAATAACCGTATCCTCAATTTAAAAAACAAAACAAAACATTAGGGAGCTATCCTGAAGTACTGACTGAGGGGAAATGGAAATCAGAGCAAAATTATATCTAGCCAACTTCTGAGGGTGTTGTGTTGTTTTCTAATGGAGAGATGGGATGGTTTTGATCTGAATTGCTTAGAGTTTGTCTCTTGGAAAAGTAGAAGGCAGAAGCAGAAGACTCTCTTTTAGTTTTGTTCTTGCTTTACAATGGAATTTTTGCTATTGTGTGTTGAATTCCTGGATGAAATTCTGAAAGTGAGTGTCGATACCAGAAATTGGCACTGGATATATGGGTTTCATCCGAGCTTCCTAGAAAAGCTCTGCCCATGCCATTCAATCTTCATCTGTACAGTTTCTTGCTATTCCAGCCACGACTCCATGTGCAGAGCTTGCCAGTGATTATCCATCTTCAAATGCAGAAGAATCTGCTATTTCAGTGTTCCCAGGTTAGTTACACCAGATAACACTTTTGTCCAGAAAGGAAGGGGTTTTTTAATTCTTTCCTGCTTCTTCACTGGTGATCCAATTTTTTTTGGGTGCTCAGGTCCCTCACCAGCTGCCTTTCTACTTTATATGATGCTCAGTGGATTTAATTTTTTTTTTTTTTTTGAGCAGCATTCAGAAGGACAGCAGGTTTCTGTTTGAGCTGAGAGTCCTGCTTTTTGAATTAGCTTATCAGCTGTAAAAATAAACTAGGATTGAAAAATAAATATTCATTTGATTGTCAGAGTTGTTTTGGTACCCTGACCCTTTGTTCTGTTAATAAATTTTCCTCTTAAAGGATAATTTTTTAGCTTAGTCATTACTCCTCAATTGATTAATATTTATGTTTTTAAATTTCATATATGTATTATTCACAAACTTACTGGTTGTTAGTGATTTTGTATTGTTATTCATCTAACTATAACTGAACTTTGTTATCACTCAAAGGCCATAGAGTATTGTTTTTGATGTCTGAATAGCTTCTGCAATATCCATGTGAGCACATAAGTTTGCATTGCACATCTTTCAAATGTACATAGAAATAAAATAGTATATTCCCCTCAAGGTTTTTTGTTCACCTGAGTCTTTGTATATACTCTTGGTCAAGATGTTTGCCCTGCTGTACTTATTTCAAGGAGCAATAGGTCTAAAAACAAACAAGAACAAGTTATTTTTTCAGTATGTAGTTTTACAAATTGTGAGTAACATACCAACATCATGTTCATTGGTAGGATTCTGTTAACCTTCCTGATGACTTGTTAGGTAACTGTATTCCTTTAATGGTAACTTCTTGACAAGATCTCACACCATGCTAGGCTTTGAGATGGCACTGTTAAATTTTTCCTATTTCATTTATATAGTGTCACAGTTTAGGGTTAGGGTGGCCCCATAGATCTATAACAGTTGCTTTCTGTTAACCCTCATCCCTCCCCAAAGGGGAGAGGAAAGGGAATAAGCAAGAGAGTCTTAGTGATTAGAAAAGGAAACTAAAACAGGTTTAATGAAAAGAATAATAATGACATATATACAAATATGTACAAAACCAGTACTGAACCCAACCCCTTGATGGTAATTACATCACTGTCACTGATCCTGTGGAGCAGGCACTGGGAGAGTCCCATACTGGGCTCAGCAGCAGATGGGAGCTGTGCTCAGGAGCTAGATTCTGGTGCTGGATTCAGGAACACACAGATGAGGGTCTAAGGCAGAACAGGCAGAGTCCTCCTCGGGTGCTCTGAGGAAGAAACTGGAACAGGACCTGAGCCAAGCTGACCAAAGCCAGCAAAGCTGGCCAAGAGAGAAAAGAGAGGGACAAGACTCTCCATATCCCTCAGCTTTACACCAAATATGATGTATATGGGATGGACTATCTCACAGGTTAGTTTGGAGTCACCTGTCCTGTCCACTCCTCCCTGCATGTGCAGCCTTTCACTTTTTACATCCCAAATACAGTACACAAGATCCAGCAGTGGCCTTGGTCTGTAAACCAATCCTAGTCAGTAACTCTAAACATGGGGTGTTATCACTGCTAGAAGCAGACACTGCCTGGGAAAACATGCTGCTGACTTCATACAGTGCAGTTAGTTAGGAGAACTGAGCTAAAAAGTAAAATCACTGAACAGAATTAATTCTGTTCTCACTCAAACCAGGACATATGGAAAATGTCTTGCTTGAGTCTTCCTTTTCTTTGTTAAAGGAGACTTTCATACCTTAGTGTCAACCCTGAGTGTCACATATCTTAGTGCAAAAACACTGGTTTATGCCATTTTCAAAGCTGATGGATTGGCGGGGGGGATGGAGGGGGAGGGGAGTGGGAAGCAGAAACACTAATAGCTTCAAGATAGTTTTTAATAGTCTAATGGCAGAGCATATAGATGAGTTGTTATCTTCAGTCTGGAGGTCAGCACAATAGCAGCTAAATAGGATGTTGATTCAGATAGTCACTATCACTATACAGAAAAAATACCTGTTGCTATGCATTCCTGGTACCTGGTGCTTCCTTTCTGTCTAGCATAAGAGAAGTCTTTGACCAGGGATCTCACCTTCTAGAGAGAGAAAAACGTTTGCAGAAGAAGGGAAAGAAAACATAGCTATGGAGATCAAGATGATGGTTGCAGTGTTTTGTTTGTTTTGCTTTGTTTGTTTCTCAGGTTATGCAAACAGCTCTTAATCAGAGTTTCCAGGACACCAACTCAAGTGTTCATCTTGTCTAAGCCCAAGCAAAAAGCTGCTGAGCTTAACATTGACTTCAAGCACCTGTGTCAATGCTGTTTAAAAGTAGTCTCTGGAAAACAGCAGCTTGTACTGTAACATTGTTGTATGCATATTTCAGCAGCTTTTACTGGAAAGAGAAACTGCTCACATTCAGAAGTGAGAAGGAATGGGGAAACAACAGCAACACCCCACAGTGACTGTGTGTGACATACAGTCAGGAAGAATGAGAGGATGCAATTTTCAGCATTAAACCTAAGAAGAAAATGTTAATAAAAAGCTAAACATTCTCTGAGCTTCTACAGCAATTTTACACCCTGCTGCACTTGCAGCAGGGAAACTGCATAAAAAATAAATTATCACCATCTTTCCAAGTCTTGTCAATCCAAACTTGTTCTAAGGAAGAATAATATGAAGGAATGAAGCTATTAAAATCAGGAAGCCTAGCTGGAGTGTCAAAATCTGCATCCAGATTGCAAGTAGAAGCTGACTGGAACAAAGCCAGTAAGAAACCTCCCTTCTGAAGCCCAGTATGGATTTATTGTAGCAACAGGATGCATTAATTGCACTAAGCACTTCTTGTCTATTTTCAGATGAAAAGTGTATTTCAGACAAGGATGTGAAAATAGGTTTTGTGTCCATACTGGTCTTGGTAGGAAATGCATCTGTCAGGAGTTTCTTTCGAGTCACTTCACTTTGTGTGCTAGATTAAACACTTCTTTTCCTTTTTTCAGAAAAAAACCCCATTTCATCATTTCTTCTGACATCTTCTCAACTACTCTTTCAACATTTAGTCATATTGATATTTCACTTCTTTCAGTTTCTCATCACATACTTCTTGCATTCATACATCAAGCAGTTGATCAAGTCTGGACCACCCAGGAAGGTGTCTGAGAGAAAGAGGAGTATTTGAGTTCTTGTAACAGCAGTAATGTCCTGCTGGTTTGTGTGCCAGATTGTCTTTTAGGCTGGACTTCTCACCATGTGGAAACCAGTGATGTCAGGTTATACCTGAAATGTGAGCTTATACACTAACTCATCAGTCCTAAAAGTGCTGTATTCAAAATAAGTCCTTATTTAAGGTTCTAGGCAGAATGGCAGCATCCTCTGTCATTTCATGTTGAACTTTATTAGCTAAGCTGCTGGCTGGCTGATTTCGTAGTACACTTGACAGATTTCATAATCACCATGTAGTGGTCAAAGATTTTTGGTCACTTATCAGCCTGTGAGAACTAACATGACAGAGGATATTATGAGCAGTGCATTGCAGTTTCCTGTGTCTTCAGCAGTGACGCACTACAGACAAAAGTGACATTGCCATTTCCAGGATTCAGAGACCTTTCTGTAGCCTGTTAAACTGGGAAAAGTTCCGAGCAGCAGCAAGAGAAAGAGATATAGGACTGAAGCTTGAATGTGCCTAAATAGCTGCTTGTTTGGAGCCTAGGACTGGAATACAGTGCTGATTCTATTCATTAATGATGGTTTTAATTCTCAGCAAAGTCAAGAAAAGAATAATTCAAACTATGGTTAGTTTCTGTGAAATAAAGATTAATTTGTGTTTGAAAGTGATTTTCAATGAAACAGTTCTTAATCTCTTATGCCACCATCACAGCAGCAGTCACAACAGCGGTGGCTTTGCTCACAAAATACTGTGTACTCTCAGTATCAGATACACCCATGGACCATGTTCAAGCACATCCCCTTCAATTCATTATCTTCACTATTATTCTAATTATTGGGGTTTTTTTCTTTCTTGATACTCTTTGTTATCACTTTTTTCTTTTTCTTTAATTGTTTAAGGAGAATATTTGTTGGCTGGGTTGTTGTTTTTTTTTTGTGTCTATAGTATTTAGCTGTTCTGATACTAGAGAAAACATACAGTACAAGAGAGAAGGTTTTTACTGATAATACCCACTACAGATACTACTAGCAGATTTATCTCATCACCAATTTCCCTGTGGCTTCTGCTACCAGGAACTGTGTATTTGCCCTATATAGTTCTTATTCCTGCACACTGGTGTTCTTATGCTTCCTTACCATATTTGTTCTTAAAAATGAAATAATGAAGCACATTAAATGTTGCCCTTCCTATACACCATCGGCCAGTGTCCAGAGAGGAATTAGACCATCTTGATCCATTCTTAGGGAGAAGTTCATCATCCTGCTTATTGAGTCTCAACCTGTTCCCCCTTCCTTGTGAGCTTTTTTTGGCATTCCCTATATTGAATAGGAGACGATACGACCAACGACCCAGCTGAGGTGCCTCTGTATGAATGCACAAAGTATGGGCAACAAACAAGAGGAGTTGGAAGCCACCATGCTGCTAGAAGACTATGACATAGTGGCCATCACTGAAACGTGGTGGGATGAATCTTATGACTGGAATGTGGCTGTTGATGGATATAAGCTATTCAGAAGGGACAGAAGAGGAAAGAGGGGTGGGGGAGTTGCCCTATATGTTAAGAAATTGATTGAATGTGATGAGATATCCCCAGAAAACACCCACCAGCAAGTTGAAAGCTTATGGGTAGTAATTAGAAACCAAGGCAACAAGGTGAACCTTGTGCTTGGGCTCCACTACAGGCCACCCTATCAAGAGGAATCTCTTGATCAAGTGTTCCTCCTTCAATTACAGGAAGTATCAAGTTCACAGGCCCTTGTCCTGCTAGGAGACTTCAACCATTGCGATATTTGCTGGCAAAGTAATACAGCCAGCAGTAGACAATCCAGGAGGCTCCTGGAGTGCCTTGATGACAACTTCCTGAGGCAGGAAGCAGACACCCCCACCAGAGGGGAAGCAATACTTGATCTAGTAATTACCAATGGAAATGAGCTCATTAGGGATCTCAAGATTGGAGGCAGCCTGGGTGGCATTGACCATGAACTGATAGAATTCATGCTACTAAGGGTCAGAGCTCAGCCAAAAAGCACAGTCAGCACCTTTAACTTCAGAAAAGGAAACTTCCAGCTCCTCAAGGAGTTAGTTAATAGGATACCTTGGGAAACAGACCTTAGAGACAAGGAGACAGAACAGAGCTGGTAGATTTTTAAGAACACTCTTCAGAGGCTACAAGAGATCTTGATCCCCAGGTGCAAGAAATCAAGCAAGAAAGGGAAGAGGCCAGTGTGGTTAAGCCAAGACCAGCTGGTCAAACTAAAAAGCAAGAAGGAGCTTCACAAGCAGTGGTAGCAGGGACAAATATCCTGGGAAGAGTATAAGGATACTGCCCATGTATGTAGGGATGAGGTCAGGAGGGCCAAGGCATTGTTGGAGAAGAACTTGGCAAGGGATGTTAAGAATAATAAGAAGGGATTCTTCAGGTATGTCAATCAAAAAAGGATGATCAAAGAAAACATACCACCCCTGAAGAGTAAAAATGGTGAGCTAGCAATAGTGGATGAGGAGAAGGCTAAGGTTCTTAACAATTTCTTTTCCTCAGTCTTCACTGACAAGGTCTCTCCCAACACTCCCCAAGTCAAACTACAAGGTGTGGACCAGGATGGTGAAGTCCCTCCCAGTGTATGTGAAGATCAGGTTTGTGACCACCTGAGGAATCTAATCACACATAAGTCCATGGGACCTGATGAGATTCATCCCAGAGTCCTGAAAGAATTGGCTTATGTAGTTGCCATGTCACTTGCCATGATATTTGAAAAGGCAATCAGTGAAGTCCCTGGGGACAGGAAGAATTTTTAAAAAGGGTAGAAAGGAGGACCCTGAAAACTATCTCCCTGTCAGCCTCACCTCTGTGCTTGAAAAGATCATGGAGCAGATTCTCCTAGAGGGTCTAACAGGACATATAGAAAGCAGTGGGCTGATGAAGGACAGCCAACATGGCTTCATCAAGGGCAGGTCCTGCCTGATGAATCTAGTGGCTTTCTATGACAACGTGACTACATCCATGGACAAAGGACAACCTGTTGTTGTGATGTATCTGGACTCCTGCAAGGCTTTTGACATGGTCCCCCCCCAACATCCTACTCACCAAGTTGGAGAGATATGGATTTGATGAGTGGACTGTACAGTGGATAAGGAATTGTCTGGATGGTCGCATCCAGAGGGTGGTGGTCAATGGCTCAATGTCGAAATGGAGAACAGTGACAAGTGGTGTCACTCAGGGGTCTGTACTGGGACCTGTACTATTTAGTATTTTCATTAATGATATTGACAATGGGATTGAGAGCACCATCAGCAAGTTCACAGATGACAGCAAGCTGAGTGGTGCTGTTGAAAGGCTGGAGGGACCTGGATAGGCTGGAGAGGGGGGGTCCAGGTGAACCTCATGAGGTTCAACAAGACTAAATGCAGAGACCTGCACCTGGGTTAGAACAACCTTCACTATCAATCCAGGCTGGGAGACAAGGTGCTGGAAGGCAGCTCTGCAGAAAAGGACTTGGGGGTGTTGGTGGATGAGAAGCTGGACGAGCCAGCAGTGTGCACTTGCAGCTAAGAAGGCCAATTATATCCTCTGCTGTTATCAAGAGAAGTGTGGCCAGTGGATCGAGAGAAGTGATTCTGCCCCTCTACTCTGCTCTGTTGAGACCTCACCTGGAGTACTGCATCCAGTTCTGGAGCCCTCAACATAGGAAAGACATGGACCTGATGGAGAGGGTCAAGAGGAGGGCAACAAAGTTGATCAGAGGGCTGCAACACCTCTCTTATGGGGACAGGCTGAAGGAGCTGGGGTTGTTCAGCCTGGAGAAGAGAAGGCTCCGGGGCGATCTTAAAGCCTCCTGAAGGGGGGCTACAGGAAGGCTGGAGAGGGGCTGTTTACAAGGTCCTTTAGTGAAAGGATGAGGGGTAATGGGTTTAAATTAGAGAAGAGTAGATTTAGACTAGATATCAGGAAGAAGCTCTTTACCTTGAGGGTGGTAGAACAGTGGAATAGGGAGGTGGTTGAGGCACCATCCCTGGAGGTATTCAAGGTGAGGTTGGAAAAGGCTCTGAGCAGACTGGTCTAGTTGAGGGTATCCCTGCTCACTGCAGGGGGCTGGACTAGATGACCTTTGGAGGTCCCTTCCAGCCCTAAACATTCCATGATTCTATTAATCTATTAATATTGGTTGGTAGATGCACCTTAAAATTATCTTTCAAGACCTAGGCATTTAAAAAATGAAAAAAATTAATTTGAGACCCTTTAACATTGTGAAGCAGACAATGACTGACAGCTTGTTTGGCTTTTTTGTCTTTCCCTTGCACTCCAGATAAACTGACCCACCTTATCATATGCACTGTCAGGTAAACATAGGACTAAGACTCTTTTCAAGACCAGATGCATCTGTGGTCTTTGCTGCAGCCACTCAGGTCCACAGCCCAAACTTTGGACTTCTCTGCAGGGGAGGCCTGAGCCCACTTGCTATGTGTTGTATGCCCACGCTCCCCTTTGCTATCGTGGATATTTGGGTCTGAGTGTTCTCCAGCACAAGCATAAATGTGGATGCAAAAGTTAGGGTCAGAGCACACTGTGCTCCCCTCTAGCATGAATATATAGAGGCAGGCAGAACTTCCATAAATTTGCCCTTGGCCACTGAACTTTCCATGGAAAAGCTGGTTTATGTGGAGTATGGGGGTGGTGGTCTCTTGTTCATTTTTCAGGCCTGTTAAGAATTATATGGGGGTCCAGGAAAAATGAATTATGTGTATTTGTTACTTGCAGGTTAGATTCCTCCTCCCATTATTGACAGCCATCTGCGCTGTGTAGGAGCCACAACCCTGCCACCAGTTAATTATATTTCTCATCATTATGTGGAGAATTTGTCCTCTCTGCTTTTCCCTGTCTGTTAATGTCAGTGTCAACCTTGTCTCCTCTCTTCCCAGGTGTGCCAATGCTGTTTGTTATCCTCTGGGGAACTGTCAAGTACCTTTATGAAGATGAGGGGTTGGTTTAGTTCTGATTTTTCTTGCTATCTCATTTGTGCTGTATGTGTGCACCAGCAGGTCGTTGTTTGCTTTCTGTTCAGTGTGGTTTGCTTTGGTAATGTGCTGAAACCTCACATAATTGCTTCTGTTTTGTCTGAAGGTCTAGCATAACATTTCAGAAAAGAGCATATGTTTCTTTCTGATCAGAATTTTCTGCATGTCTGAATGCATCTATCCTTTTGCAGGTCAAGGAAAGGTATGTTTTGTTTTTCTGTTGTTACAGTGTCAACAGAAGAAGTCATCATACCCAAGACTATTCCTGATACTGTGTCTTTGGCAGTAGCTTTTACAGTTATGCTTCATAGGAAGTCAAAAACCTCCCACAGGATTCTGCCCGTGATTTGTAGTGGTTAGCTTATGCCCAGCAGCAGAAATGGAATTGCCTGTTCTTGTTTAAGGTTCCATTATTTAGAGGTCCTTAAAACAAAGGCACCATCTCTGTTTGCTTGTGTTAGACTTGCTGAAGCCAACTATACCACACAAAAGACTTCTGCAAAACACAAACCACGCTTCGTCCATCTTTACCATAGTGGCTGTTATGAAAAATTGTCTTCATGTTTGCCTTATGTATTGAAAAATATTGTAGTTTGTTGTTTACTTGCTTTGAGATTTTTGGGGAGCGTTTAGGTTTGGTTTGGGTTTGAGTGGTTGTGGTTTTTGGGGGGGGGGGGGGGGGTGTTTTGTTTTTGTTTTTTTGGGGGAAGGAAAACAGCTTCATCTTCTTAGTGACAATGACTGGTTGAAAATATGTGGGTAGTTTTCTTTGTGATGAAATAACTAACTTTATGCTATTTCACCTTTATTTTAAATGTACTTTTGATTGGGTATTTCTCTTTCCTAGTTTCCAAACAATGCAAACAGCACTTTTGAAGAAAGTCTGGGGTTTTTTTGTTCATTGGTTAGAGTGGGGTTTTTTTGTTATTCTTTTTGGTTTGGTTGGTTTATTTTTCTTTGTTGGTTGGTTTAGTTGTTGTTGTTGTTTATTTTGGGTTGATTGGTTTTTCCCCCAGACACAGTCCTTGATGGAGAGATGCTTGCTGGAGAGATGAAAATTCAGTGTAGTCAGAGCTATCCTCAGACTTTTTTTCTGGTGCTTGTTAGTATTAAGAACTGGTTGGGGTTTTTTTTAAAAAGTGTTTCATAATACTGAATCAGATCGGTCAAAGCTGCTTTTTCTGGCTTAAGCAATGCTAGGATTTTCCTCTTCGATGTTGACCTGATAATATTCTTAACAAGATTGAGGCCATACTAAAGTATTTCAAGTTTTTCTTGAATGATCAGAAAAATATAGAGAACATGAGGCCTCTGAACAAGCAACACTCCATGGACATATCTTCCTATTGATGTAGAAGATGTATTCAAAGCGCTTGTGCTGAGCCTCCTACATTATGTGGTGCTCAGAGTTGAATTATGTTTTCTATTAAGGAAAACTGTCACTCACTGCCTTCAGCGGACCTTAAAAGGGGCAATTTTGCACATTATTGAATTTTCTAAATCTTGTACAAATATTTGTAAAATACAGCAATAAATAACCACATGCAGCAGCTCCTCTGAAAGGCAAGATCTTTGTGCCTTGGGCAGGCATTTGCTGGAGCGCCCAGAGATATCTTTCATGCTGTTTGCCATAGTGCTGTCACCATGGATGTGCAGCCGGCTGTAAATTTCATTTGTGACTTAACTACTTTCCTGGCTATGAGGAATAACTGGAAGTAAATGCGGTCAGGGCAGGGGAATTGATGTAATCATGTGAATGTAGCTTTTGAATGAAGGTCTGAAGCCTGCAAGCCTTACTGGCAGACTGGTGTTTCTTTCCTTAACATATACAAGTGCAAACTCCTTCAGAAGCAGTTGCTGTTTTAAAAAGTGAGCTATTAAAAAAAAAAAAAAGACTTTATCTAGATTACAGATAAGCTTAAAGGTGACCTGTGCTTCATAGCTACTAGACTGTCCCTAAAGAGCTAATACTTACACATCTTTGTTTCTATCTGCAATTAATTATGGGATCAAGACAGGAAGCCTACAATAATTTTTTTAAATTGAGACATTCAGCTGTACCTCTTCAAGGTAAAAAATCCGTGTTTTCATTTTCAGAAAAAAAAGCAAAATAAGAAATGTCCCAGTATCATTTGTTTCACTGGACCAACTTTCCATTTATGCTCTGATGTGCCAAGCACCTTGTGAGTGGTGCTGAGCAAACTGCAGGGATAGATCCCAAATGCAATAGATGTTGGTGTATTTATTAGTGTGGCAATCACAGAAAGTATAAATGGACAAGAAATCATGTACACATTTATCACTTTTATTATTCTGGACACTTTTAATAGCAGTGACATTTTAATTGGCCTCTGATTGAATTGTTATTGCACATATTTGTATAAATTTAAAAGTAGTTAAAATTGTTCCATGCTACAAGAAGAAAATTAATACACACAGAAATGTAGCAGAGTTAATGTAAAGAATTTCTCAGCCTCTGTCATTATCAGAAAAATTTTAAATTGCCTCTGCTTCCGCTACAGCTAGTCAGAAAATTAGAATTTCACTTCCAGACATGCTTGCCTGTTATCCCTCTGATCTTGAGAGGTTCAAATAAAATTCATTTTAATGGCACCATGAAGCTGGCTTCCAGACACATGTACCAATTAAGGCATTCTGTTAGTCAGATTTCAGCTCAGATATGCTGACAGCACACAATATGTACACCTTTTTTCTCCAGTATCTAAAATAATTGTAGGTTCTGGAGCTGCTGGTTGCAGTAATATGCATGGTATATGCATTAAATTGAAAATGAAAGGAAAAATAAAATCCTGAGCCATTCGTGGGCTTGCAGAACCTGCAGGGGAATATGGAATTGCCACAGCTGAGCTGCTTCACTTTTCTCTCTCGTATGTGAGCATCTGTGTAGCATGGAGTGTTTGCTAGCTCCTCTGAAGTTGACAGTCCCATTACAAGGTTGAGCATCACCCAAGCTGAATTTTCATAGGCCTGTTAAGAAACCTTAAGGAAAATTAATCATATATAAATATATATATAAGTATGTTTTGGCAGATGAGATTTGGAGATGAAGAAAAACTTGTTTTTTGAAAGAACCAATTTTTTCCAGTAGTATTGTTTCATAATTGGTTTCACAGCCTGCATAGCTCAGAAAGTTGTTGTCTTTACTATTGCACTTTTGAGTAATGCTGCACAATATGGCAGGGGACTAACAAAGTTATTTCATGGAAATATTAAGAACAAGTGAAGAGGCATGTGAACAGTGACCCAACACCTGGGCCATTGTGCACACACGAGGCCCACATACAGTGGCTGGTTGTGGCCGAGGTGATACCTAAAAGAACCAAATGTACAAAGCTCCCCAGTGTAAAGCTCACTTTGAAGCAGTGATTCCAAACTGTGGCTTTCATACCTTTCTTTTCTTGTGATTGTTTCCCAATATTGTTCAAAGACAAGAAATTTAAAAAGCTAAAATGACTCAAAGAAAGTATTATATTGCCTGCAACATGTTACTTACTTGGCAGAGGGTTCAGCTGCCCAGAAAAAGTTGGGAACTATTGCTCCCATCTTTGATTTTACGTGCTTATAACTTTAAAAACTCTCTTTGGGCCTGAAACCTCTACATGTACACTGAAGGAACTGGAGTGTGCTGCCTCCGCTGCTTTCTCCTGCTTGAAATTAGTAGTTCTGTTATGAAAATAAGAACAAATAATATAGGTGACTGATCAAAATATTGATATGAGAAAAGTGATGGTAGGTAATGGGATAAAGTCCTAACAAACAGTTAATAATAAAGTAACCTGACACTGGAAACTGAAGTGTAACAAAAAATAATACAGAAAGAGGATAAGAACCACACAGGAGACATCTGACTCAGATTGCACCCCCTTCTTCTTTCAGCCACATGACTAATTTGACCTTGATTTTAATGGAGTTAAGTCTTCACAATGAACTGATGGTAATTAATAGAGAATTGTGGAGGAGAACTAGCCATTAGTGGGCAAGGAAGGCTGGTGAGTAGTATCCACTTGGATGATGATAGCTGCAATACTACAAAGCATTCACCGTTTCTAAGAAGCAACTGCATCTGTTTCCATGCCAGCATGATGTGCTTTCCTGATCTCTGGCCCTCAATATTGTTTTCTTTCCGCATTGCTATAAAAGAATGAAAAGTACAAGATTTTAGTATACACTGAAACTTTTTCTTTTCATCTCCTTTTTGCCATCTTCATAGTTGCTGGACCAGAAACTATAACATGAATTACTGGTTGATCATCAGACTTCCCATTCTCATTGCCATTGGGGTGAGTATGAGGCACATGCAGCAAGCTGGCAGATTTCTGTAAGAACAGAACGTGATAAATTACAAAGAGCAGATGTGTCCATGGCCATTGTGCATGTCCAATGGCTAATAACCTCTCAGGTTATTAATTTTTTTCATTCAGAAATGTAAGCAAATTAGCTTCTGTCACTGGAATTCCCAGCTAGCTTTTGGTTTGTTTAATTTGACCACACACTATCATGTTGTAGTGGCAGCGCATGGTAACACACCAGCGTGCTGCAGAAATCCAGTAAACTCCCCTGTGTGCAGAAACGTATGGCAGGTAGTGCAGGGATGTGGTAGATAATTTACCATGTACTAGACAACAGAAGAGCAACAAATTGTGGCATTGTAGTGAAATGGCACATTGTGCAGCCACAATACTGTGTCACTCTCAGACCTTCAGACAGGCCAAAAGGGACAGCTCACACAATGATTGTGTCTCACTCCTCAGAGATGTAGGTAAGCTCCCCTGCTTTGTTTAGTGAACTGTCTGTATTTTCAAAGGTGACCTGCACATTCAAAGAAAAAGTATTTAGAGCATAGCTGCAGAGTAGCAGGATATGCAGGGACCTGTGTGTGCATACACATTCTAGATTTTCGGAACACTTCTGCATGTGTTTGATAATAATATAAATCCTTCTTTCATTACTCTAGGTAAACTTCCTGATCTTTATCAGAGTTATATGCATCATCATCTCCAAACTACAGGCTAATTTGATGTGCAAAACTGACATAAAATGCAGGTATGTCCTGTGGTGCTCAGATACTTTTCAAGCCTTTCAAAATGGAGGTAGACAAGGAGGTGCATGAAAGGAGTGGGTTAACAAAGGTGGTTAAAGATCACAGGCCTTGGGTAATGCACAGGTGTAGTATCACATGTTGGTAAGACTGCTTGGACCCAGGCACCCAGAAAAACCTTCTGATAGCCAGGGCAGGTGTTACACTTGTGTTCTAGATAAGCAGAAGGCCTGATCTCTAAGTTCATTACTTTGCAGTCTTCCATAATACTAGATGAATATTAACCAAGCATTAAAATATTAAAAAATACTTTCAGCATATGCATGTACTGGGTGTTAAGATTCTTGAATGCATCCAGAGGAAGGTAGCAAACCTGGTGAAAGGGCTGGAAGGAATGAACAGCTAAGGACTTTGGGCTTGTCTAGTTTGGAGAAAAGGAGTCTAGGAGGGTGACCTTATTGCTCTATAAAGCTTTCTGAGGAGGGAAAGTGGAGAGGGAGCTACTGATCTCTTCTTCTTGGTATCCAGTAATAGGATGAATGGGAATGGTTCAAAGCTGCATCATTGGAGGTTTAGACTGGACATTAGGAAGCATTTCTTTATTGAGGGTGGTCAAAGACTGGAACAGGCTTCCTATAGAGAGGTTGTTGATGCCTCAAGGCTGTCAGTGTTTGAGGCATTTGGACAATGTCCTTAATAGCATGCTTTTAAGTTTTTGTCAGCCCTGAATTGTCCAGGCAGCCAGACTAGATGATAATTGTAAATCCCTTGAAAGTGAAATAGTCTATCTTATCCTATTCTAATTTGAAGGAAAAAAAAAAAAAAAAGATAGAAATAAAATCTTTACTTTCAATTAATATCTTGAATGCATAGAATATTTCAAGAGAGATGTCAGGCTTATCACAGAAATGTTCAATTTTCATTTTGCTGTGTTCACCCTGACCGTGTCTGTATTCTTCCTCTTGCTTAATCATCTTGCTAAGATTCATGGTCACATTCTTCATTTCTGCATCTTGGAGAATGCTTTTCTGTTTCAGTCTGAAAAATAATGTAGAAATAACAAGATAGCTATTGAATAAACCAGTGTGGACCTACATACTGTGGTAGCTGGACTGCTACTGGCAATTGGCTTAGCTAGTTTGAAGTTGCCTATTTCAAAGCTGCAGCTGTCTAAGCTAGACACGGTGTATATATTGGTGCATTCTTGGAGGGTAGAGTTGTCTTGTGTGTTATGTACCTTCTTTATCATAGAATCATAGATATTAGGGGTTAGAAGGGACCTAGAAGATCATCTAGTCCAACCCCCCTGCCTGAGCAGGATCACCTAGACCA
>WYEA01003400.1:0-13836 GCA_033558465.1 Alcedo atthis
GAGAGACTTGGTCTAGGTGATCCTGCTCAGGCAGGGGTGTTGGACTAGATGATCTTCTAGGTCCCTTCCAGCCCCTATTATCTGTGATTCTGTGATACTAAGTGGTTTATTTTAAATGAAAGTGTATGAGGCAAGGGGAAATCCAGCAGGTTCTTCCATGACCCATATAGTTGCATGAAAACTTATGATGTAATTTGTTATGGTGCTACCCAAGGATTGCATCATTAAGTGGAAATTAACGATTGGAACATTCCTCTGAGGAGGAAAGGCTGAGAGCCCTGGGGCTATTTAGCCTGGAGAAGACTGATAGGGTATCTTAGCAATGTTTACAACTATCTGCAGGGTGGGTGCCAAGTAGAAGCGCCAGTCTCTTTTCAGTGGTGCCCTGTGACAGGACAAGAGGTAATGGCAGCAGGTAAAACACTGTGTTCCAGTTTCTGACTATTCTATAGATTTATTTTTACTTTGTACACAAGCTCCTTCTTCCCTGAGTACTCACTCCAGGAAAAGGAGCTGTTGCACCATTTGCTTCTTTGTCATAGCAGACTCACCAATGTTATCTTTCAGAGGCAACTGAAGACCATTCCTTTCCTAAAATCTGTGCTGAAACCTACAGTGTTTTTAGATATCTAACTGTAATGTCTTCTAACTAACATATGAGTATTTCTAATGCATGCCACCGCTGCTAATCTGAAAACAAGACAACTTCCAAGAGGATTCATTCTTTATTCTGGTGATGTATTATATGGAATTATATTTACTAAGATATGTTATGATCAAGGAAATAATTTTGAGACAGTTTTTTAAGATCTAATTTTCAGAAGGATTTAAAAGAGCCTTTGAGCATGTAACTCAGAGCTAAAATCCATGGTCTTAAATTTCTAAAGACATATAAAAACTTGCTCTTGCAAGTTGTGCTGAATACAATATCACATTAGTGCCATGGCTGATGTGGTAGTGCTCCGCAGCTACCTGGAGACAGGAGAAAGGGGCAGGGAGGAAGTGTAATTACTTCAAGTAGCACCATAAGTAACTGCTAAGGTGTTTCCACCTTACTAGAAATGTGCCAAATGCAGATGTAGACAATTTCATCTATAAGTAAATCCACAGCTTGCCCTATGGAAAACAAGAATACGAGTGCTGATTCTTTTCTGAATGTGAAACCAGTATTTTGGGAAGTTAGTTGTTTTTTTACTAGCATAAATTTCTCCATTAATTTCTCCATGTGAAGAGATTTACCTACAATAGGAATGAGGTTCACAGGATCTATATCAAGCCAGCCTTGACAAAGTCCAATTAATTACTTTTAGATCAGAGGATCACAGTTTAAACAAATGAACTGCAACTTCTTACATTACAACATTTTCCAAACATTTTGGTACACAAATGCAATATTCCAAGTAATGTATGACTCTTATAGCAGCTTTTGATTACATCAGTTCAAGCAGCTGGATGTAAATCACCCATTACTGTAAATTCAGCTGCACCATAAGAATTAATTTAGTTGTGAAATATGAAGCCATCTACTTCAGAAATGTTCATTTCAAGTTTAAAATTATAAAGAAAAGCTTTAAATACACGTCTGTCTTTTCGAAGTGACCATATAGATAAATGTGTAATTCAGAGCACATTTCTTTGGAATAGTGTCTGTAATTACAGATATGTCCTATGCTGTGTATTGAGGGAAACATGTGAAGAGCCTAACAAAGAACAATTATGTGCTGTCACTATTGATTGACTAATAACACATTTCATGAGTATACATTTACAATCCCTGTTTAAGAGGAAGCAAGTGTGCCCTTCTGCCATTTTTGTGTGTTGAAGTACCCGATATCGCCAACCTCCTTGGGAAGCAGCTGCAGGAGAAAGCTTGCGGGAATTCATGGGAACTGAGCTCTGGCAGGCACTGCACAGTGACATGTTGAGAGCAGCTGTCTCTCCTCGAGGACTAATCAAATTAATCAGTTGATAGGGAGTATCTGGCTTTGCTGAAAGGCAGCCACTCCTGGATCTCGCCCCATTGTGTTCCTAGACCCACAGGAACCAGTCTCTCATAGGAGTTGCTTCTGAGGGGGAATTGGAATTTCCCCAGTTTCTGAAACAGACAGTAGCTTGTGCCTCATACAAAGGCAAGAGTCTACACATAATGATGGGCAGTGTTTTGTCCTCTTTGTAACATCTCTCTGTTATATATTACATGGTAGAACAGAGGTGATGACTCAGCTAGTTAAGCTAAAATGCTAAACTAAACATGATTTAGCAAATGCTGTGGCTTGGGAGAAAAGCAGGAGGCTTCACCTTAAGGACCTGTGCGCTGGCTGTGGGTGTTGTTGGATCCCTGCTCCACTCATGTAATGTGGATGCTCTCCATGCTCTCAATTATGGCTAAAACCTTTCTGCATGTCATCTGCCATGTGTACTTGCCATTTCCTTTTTACTTTTTTCCACTGCCCACCTTCTCTCTGCATCCTAATCACATAATCACCCTGTCTTTTTTTGTGTCTCTCAGACTGTTGTCATAGAAAGAGCATGAGGCCTGAGGAACTGCTTAGGGAATTCACAGCTTCAGAAGGATTGCTGTTGAAAAGGGCTCCTGTTTTGGGCAGAAGGGGAGAGTAGGACAGGGCTAATGGTGCCTTTGAGGGAGTGCCCTTGAGGACACTGAAATCTCTCATCCAGAGTGGAGAGGTGGAGTTGTTAGTTGCTTTTTGAGCTTGTATGCTGTTCCTTAACAGGTAGCTCTGCACTCATAGGTAGCCTGTTGCATCCTGTTAACTTAGACATTTAAATTAGTAGTTGGTGTATCTCAGCCTGTCTAATGCATGTATTCAAGCCAGCATGTTCTATGCGTGTTCTGGTATTACTTCATATAATTCATGGCAACTTCTACATGAGCTAAGGCTGTTGTTTATTTGGTTGGGTTTTTTTGTCAGATGGTTTTAGATCTCAGTATCCAAAGGGTCATGGATATTCCAGTGGCTCTGCTTCTGGTACAGTTTCTCATTTTTCTCTCTTAATTTTTTGTTAGTATGACCTGGCATAAAGTGCACCTAGATCAACAGAGATTGAAATGGGAGCTCTGATGTGCTCTTAAATCCCACCAACTTTTGCTTGAAGAAGGAAACTGCAATGTAATATCCCTTCATAAGTGCTAAATATTTAAACTTAATTAAATACTACTATACAACCTTCTGGCCTGACTGTACATATTTCTTTCTTATTCTTTGTTGGCTGCTGTTGGTTTGCTTGTCAAATACACTTCACCTCCACCATCACCACCATATGCTATTGATGCAAACCACAGTTACATATATTCTTGACTGAGGGGTGAGACCTGTATTCTTTAACTCTCAGCCTACTGCTAATGGTTTTCAGCGAACTGGCTTTGGAATAGATGCATGGGAGCAAAACTAAGCTTAACATTTTGCCTGCTGTTTCTTTACCCTTCTAGGCATGGAATGAGAAGTAAAAAACTATTCTTCCAACATTGTGTGTAATGGGCGGTTAAAAAAGTTCCTGGCTCACTGACATTGCAGGTTTTTACTTCATATTTTATTGTCTGGGAGATCACCTACTTTGTTAAGTTTATGCTGAGGGAAGGTTTGTACTGTAAAGATATAATATTTCTTCTTTAATCTTCTTCCATAGTCTGCCATCTTCAACTTTCAGAGTCTTCTGACTGTAGTCTTGCTGCTCATATGTACATGTGCCTATATCAGATCCTTGGCTCCCAGCATACTGGACAAAAATAAAACTGGGTATGTAGTCTGATAACTTTAAAAATACACAAGCTATCTGGTTTTAACTGCAATGTTTTAGTATATTTTAATGATGTATGATATTACAAATAATATTTTGATTAATTTATCTCTTTAAAGATAAAAATCTTCATTTTGTGTCTTAGAATGCAGTAAGCACTTGGTGGCAATTTTATAGTGAGAACTAGCTGACTAACAAAGCCAGATAATACTGCTTTATTAGTAATTTTCGAGATTTACAGTTTACTTATTAGATGCTTTTTAAAGAGGCAAAAATAAATGACAGAAAGAAAACATTTTCCAACATGCTGCTGTTGCTGTAATGATCTGTTCTTCAACGTGGAAACCACTGAGGCCATATATAGTATATCAGTAATACTGTCACTTAAGGTTAATACAAAGAAGATAATGTTTGTACAAGTAGGAGGTAATTCTAGCTAGTAATGTTCTACTAGAAAAAACACCAGGCTTGTGGGTGCTGCTTGTTTGACTTGTCCTCTTTTTCCATTACATCATTTGCTGTTAGTCTTTTTTATCTTTTTTTTTTTTCTTCCCTCTAAATATCTTCTGTCACTTCTGCATTTAATTTTCATTAAAAATACCCAGTTTTAAGTAGACTCTTGTCACCGAGAACCCTGTCTTCTCAGAACTTTTGTTGTAATTAACCTCTGGAATTGTTTTTTTATCACACAAGTTTTCTTTCACCAGTGTAAGGTACACAGAGGACACAAGCTTTATTTCAGTGTGGAGTTCTAACATGAAAATTTTGTCCTTTCATATGAGGCCATGAGGTTGCCACTGGCACAAGAGATTTCTTTTGATAAAAGATGGAAAGAAAGGATGACTTCATGAGGGTCTGAGAGGGGCAAGGGGAACTTGAGTGTCTGCTAGTGGAAGATAACACAATAGTCAATGAGGTATACACAGTAAGAAGTATTATTTATTTTACTGATTAAAATTTTAGTGCTGTTCTTGGCATGGAGTATTTCCTTTAATCTGGAGCTACTCTGTTTATTCTTGAGGCAGATTGTCTGGAGTACAATAGAACTCTCTTCATAAAATGTTTTCAAAGGGTGCTGACACAGTGGAGGAGTTAGGTGTTTGATCTGTAGATCTGTATTTATATACGTGTTGGACATACTGTATTGTATTATATATATATGTATGTTTACTACTTTGTACTCGAGAATAAAATGTTGGCCTGGAAGCAATAAATTTGTTTCCTGAATAGTAGGTGTTTACATGCATCTCATATGTTGTTAAAAATATATGTATGTTATGTATGTTCCTCTTCACTAACATATTCTGTGCTCAAATTGAAATGTCTAGACATACTGGATAAAATAAATTCTAGTGATACTTAATTTTACCACAGAGATGATCTTACATCATTATTCCTGCTCTAAATTAATAGTATTTTTAAAAAGTAGAAATAAAATACTAAACTGTCAGCAGAAATCATAGAATCATAGAATGGCTTAGGTTGGAAGGTACCTTAGAGATCATCTAGTCCAACCCCCCTTGCCATGGGCAGGGACACCTCTCTTAGCTAAATAAAGCTACTCAAGGCACTGTCCAGCTTGGCCTTGAACACCTCCAGGGAGGGGGCAGCCACAATGTCTCTGGGCAATGTATTCCAAAGTCTTGCCACCCTCATACTGAAGAATTTCTTCCTAAGATCTAAATCTATTCTCCTTCGACTTAAACCCATTTCCCCTTATCCTATCAGTCACTGCTCTAGTAAAAAGTCCCTCCCCAGCCTTCCTGTAGGTTCCTTTCAGGTATTGGAAGGCAGTTATCAGGTCACCCCGAAGTCTTTTTAAGACTGCACAAACCCAGCTCCCACAGCCTGTCCTCGCAACAAAGGTCTCTTTGGATCATCTCGTCTATCAACACCCCCAGATCCTTCTCTTCAGGGCTACTGTCAACCCACTCTGTGCCCAGTCTGTATTTGTGCCTGGGATTGGCCCGACCATGGTGAAGGACCTTGCATTTTGACTTGTTGAAACCCATGCAGTTTGCAGTGGCCCATTTCTCAAGCCTGTCAAGGTCCCTCTGGATGGCATCTCTTCCCTCCAGTGAGTCCATGGCACCACACAGCTTGGTGTCATTGGCAAACTTACTGAGGGTGCACTCAATGCCATTGTCCATGTCGCTGACAAAGATGTTGAACAACACTGGACCCAGAACAGAGCCCTGAGGAACATCTCTGGTCGCTGCCCTCTATGTGGACAGGGAGCCATTGACCACAACTCTCTGAGTGTGACCATCCAGTCAGTTCTTTATCCACCGAGTGGTCCATCTGTTGAATCTGTTTCTCTCCATTTGAGAGACAAGGATGTAATGTGGGACAGTGTCAAACGCCTTACACAAGTCCAGGAAAATTACATCTGTTGGTTTTCCTGTGTCAATCTTAGATTCCTGTGTCCATTATTTTTCCTGTGTCCATCTTAGAAAGACTGTCTAGAAACTCTTAGTACTGGGTTGCAGTATTAGACAGTAAGAGATGTCTGATGAAGAAACCCTCCCCCGCCAAAAAAAAAAATCACTCCTAAGCAATGCATACAAAGAAACCAGAAAAGAATGTGTATGCCAAAAAGGGGAGCCTTGAGAAACCAAGTTAAGAAAAATATGTAGGTTGTATATAGTACTATTATATATCACAGATAGAGTCCATTTGCCTGTTTGAGGTGAGTGGTGTTCCAGAGGGCGATGCAATTATGGGTGGCATTAGTGATGTAGGCTTGTTTTTACCAAAGGATTCCATTGCACTTCAATGAAATTCTGTTAGAATTTACTGGTACGTTGCTATTATAAGACAATGGGGATGGGGATTCAATGTGAACTTTATATTGCCTGTGGTCAGTGTGAGGATGAACTAACTTCATCTTAGACATCAGTGAAATTGTGAACTAAAAACTTCTTACTTCTCTAGTTTAACTTTCTTTTAGAGTCTTGCCTGTTAATTTGTACCCAAAAAGGCAGGTAGATACAAAAAAAAAATTTGCAGCACAACTTATTTTTCAGCCTGATCATTTTTTTTCTCACCTAGTTTATAGCACGGACTCCCAAACATCGGAGTAGTATGTCTGACAGGAAGGTATACCCTGCTGTGGAGACTGGAGGAAGAAGACAAAATGGGAATATCAAAGAACCATAGAATGGCTTGAGTTGGAAGGGACCTTAAAGACCATCTAGTTCCAACCCCCCTGCCATGGACAGGGACACCTACCACTAAACCAGGCTGCTAGAGCCTTATCTAGCTTGGTTTTAAACACATCCAGGGATGAGGCATTCACAAATTCTCTAGGCAACCCCTTCCGGTGTCTCACCACCACTACTGTAAAGAATTTCTTCCTAAGGTCTAATTTAAATCTACCCTGCTCTAGTTTAAAACCAATTTCTCTTGTATCACTAAATGCCCTTATAAAATGTCCCTTCCTGGATTTCCTGAAGATCCTTTCAGGTATTGGAAAGCCTCTATGAGGTCTCCCCAGAGCCTTTTCCAGGCTGAAGCGATGTTGAACTCCCTCAGACTGTCCTCAAAGGAGAGGTGCTCCAGCCTTTTGATCTTTTTTTTTTGTGGCCCCTCCTCAGACTCACTCCATAAGGTCCATGACCTTCTTGTATTGAGGGCTCCAGAGCTGGATGCAATATTATAGGAAGGGGTCTCAACAGAGCAGACTAGAGGACCAGAATCACCTTCTTTGACCTCCTGGCCAAGAAGATCAATAGTCTTAGAATATTCTAAATTGTTATTGCTCCTGAAAGGAGAATTGAACCTCTAGTAGGGAGTAAAGTACAGAAAAAATAATAACCACACTGAAAAATTATCTTCTGTCAAAAAATCAAATAAAAAAGATATTGTTTTAAAAGCATAGACTATTGTCAGTATAGCTTATTCTGTTAAGGTTTTACTCTATCAGAAACAAGGTCATTCCCAAGTGCCCACTTAGAAAAAAAAGAAGACACATCTTTGGATGCAAATTAAAAAATACATTAAAATGCTCTGTATTTATGCCAAGTTGAATTTCTGGGCTTGCATAAAGGTAGCCTCAGGCAACCATTCTTTGAGTTTGACAATGAGGATGCAGTCCTGTAACTATGGCTGGTTGGAAATGTTGACAAATTGGAAAAGGCCTGATGTCCAAATGAGATGCTGTGGAAATGTATCGTTTTGACAGACCATTGTTCAGGAACAGGGACTCACCTTCAAAAAAGGGAAATAACTTGACAGTTGTAGCTTTCAGCTGGGATTTGTGAGACCTAGGTCTGAACTCCTACTTTTTTTTTCCGATTTAGCCTAAGGAATGGACTTGGTTTTTCTCAAAAAACTAATTTTAGTGTTCAAGCCAAAAGTCTATTAGCTATTTCAAAGCGCATCTCTGTTCATGTTTCTGCCTTCCTCTGCCTATTGTGTCTTGCAGAATTTTTTCTCTCTTAAAAAAAAAAAAAAGAAAAAGAAAAAAGAAAAAGAAAAAGAAAGAAAAAAAAGGCAGAAAAGCTTTAGCTTTGTCCTGATGCAAAGCAGGAATATTTTTTACATCTCAACATTTGCAGGACAGTGAATCAATTTTCTGCCCAGCTTTGTCTGGAATGTAATTATAGCAATTTTAATATCCTTAGCTTTAATGCTTATTATTGATCCATTTATTGATCCATGTCTGGTTGTTATTTTGTAAACACTGGAAAAGAAACTTGTAGAAAATAAGAGTTATCTAGTGGCATAAAGTTGTTTTTTTTTTCCGAAGAGGGAAGGAAAGAAGAAGGTTTCTGCAGCAAAACTCCAAACCTCATCTATTTTCTTTATGGTTCCCAATACAGCCTTTGCCTTTCATTTGGTTGCAAGCATTTTCTCTCTATAGTCACATTCACACTGGGTGGCTAAAAAGTCTGCTGTGGTCTAAAAAGTGAGAGCTACAGGCAGGATAAAGACAAAAATAACTTCTATGCTCATTTTGGAATGAGCATATAGAAAAAAAAACAAACAGCAAAGGACACTGCATTGTTACTGCACTGTCTGTAATTATTTTATTACTGAATTTGGGTTTGTTTTTCAATTATTACATTGTCATTAATTGTTTTACTGAATGGCTGCAGAAGTCAGGAGTGGAAAGGAGGTAGAATACCATTGCTCACACTGTGGTCTTACATCTGATGTATCTGATGTGAGTTTTTTGGCTATGTCTATGACATTTCTGAGTTTCTTCATGTCAGAGCATGTCTGGCATACATAACACAGTACTTGGATTCAGTCTGTTTTAACATGCTTTGTGCAAAATTAAACAGGTTATTTGTTGATTGCCTTTGTCAAGCAACTTGGCAAATCATTTTTCCTGCACGGTGAACATGAGGAAAAATGATCACTTAGCTCTATTTTTATCTACTTACCTTATCACTGTAAAGAAAGTAGTGATCATTATTTTTGCTGTGCCCATGTATGAGGTCATGACAGATGTTAGTTTGACAGAAATGCAGAGTCTAGTCAAAGAGTTTTTCCCACATAAGTTAATTACAACTAAACTGTTGGTATTTGAGCAGAGTTTAATTTTTTAAAAAATTATGGGATATGGAGGGAGTCAAACTGTAGTGCAGCACAGCAGTTATAAAGACTATGCAGTTCTATCATGTAATTGCCGTGCATGAAGATGGCCTAGGCTGCCACTGCTTTGTGCTGCGATGCATCTGGCCCTGGAGTTCTATTAGCCAGTGTTTTGGGCAAAGGCAATGTCTCACCTGTGAGTACTAGGATAGTTATAGGCCACAGCTCCAATATGTGGCTGGAGTCAGCGCAGCTCAGGTTTTTACTCACTATACCAAGACGTGACAAACTGTAGAAAGAAAAACCGGGTCTGAGCTTTTTTTTCCTGAAATTGCATGATAAAATACAGGATGAAATAATAACAAAAAACCAACATAAGCTGTCAGGGGAAATGAGGGATTATGGGTTTTTTTTTAAGTTTAGAAAAAAGGATGAAGAAAAGCCCATACGCAATGAAATTAAATCTAATCTGTTTCCCTCTCTGCAGGACCTCTGGACTAGAGTGTAATCTCTGTTACTATAATACTGTTTTCCAAGGATGGAGTTTTAAAACTAATTATTGTTAATTAGTTTGCTTATTTTGCAATCACTAGATTTCCTCTCTTCCATCATGAAAGATCTGTCAGTTATGCAGTTTGGTCAGTGTATGTGCACATATGCTCACCGAGTCATTATTGTCATTATTGACAGTAAGATTTCTAAAATTTTTTATTCCAAGTTCAGCTTGTATTTACATTTGGATATTTGGAAAAGAGCAGGGGGAAAAAAAGTGTCCTTGAAGTTTTAATTTCTTTTCTGTTTATTTGTTTTTTTGTTTTTTGGGGGTTTTTTTGTGTGTTTGTTTTTTTTTTTCCTTTTGAAAGTGTTGTTTGGACAAAACAAATATACTGACTACAGGAAGAAGGAAATTAAAATATCTCATTAGAAATTTTAAAAAGTTATGTTTGAGTCCAGATACGCAACTTTGCTTCCGTAGTCTACAGATCACTTGAAGGTGACCAGTGTTGTGTTTTGGTTGGTTGTTTGGTGTTTTGTTTTGTTTGTATGTATGTTTTCTTGTTTGGTTTTGTTTGGTCAGTTTTGGGGATTTTTTTTTTGTGTTTATTTTTTGTGTGTTTGTTTGTTTAGTTTTGTTTTGTTTTGTTTTGTTTTCCCAGTAGGGAAATAAAGAGTGTAATGGACATAAATTGCAAAGCCTTGGCACTTCTTTGAAGCCAGCCAGTTGGTCCTCTAGGCAACTGTGTTTTGAACAAGCGAGCACAGCCTCCAGGATAAAATGGGGTGTAGTTTGTAGTGGGCTTTTCTCCTTGACCTTTCAGCTCTGAGGTAACTTCTCATAAGTGGCAGTTTGAGTTGAGAGGGAACCCAGCATGAATACAAAAAAGGAAGAAAGCAGGAGAGCTGCTACTCTTTGTTCATCTTGTAAATGCCTTTCTTAGCTCTTGAACCTGGCCTGCCCTGGAAGATCTTATCTGTAGAACTTGCCTTTTATTGTCATAATCTTCACACCGTACTTGGGCAGACAGTTTAAAAACCTAAATTCACCAAACTGTTAGTTTCTCCACCCAGGAGAACTTGCAATGCCTTTTAAGGCATTTTACTCTAAGTCATGATTTTCCTGAAAGTGGGGACACCAACAGTTTCAGTGTTGATAAAAGTATCTTTTTTTCATAATGAATTCATATTAAATAGACACAAAATGCCCATTGTCTTGGGCATCCAAGTATTTACTGTGAGGTATTGACAGGCTCTTATGTAATTGATTACCTTATGGAATTGAAAATTATTTACACTGGAGGCCAGTGAACTTCATATTCACTACATAATTAGAACAATTATCTGAGCTATTACTGTTAAACAACTACTATGTGATTACTTGTTGCATTGCTTTAAGGGCGCCTAGAAAATTACTGCCCCATATATATGTATGATGAGCATAAAATGTCCAGGACACACCGATTGATCTGTGTTGTGGGTGGAATATATGTAGAATAAAAGATCTCTGTACCACATACAGGTACAGGTATTGTATGTGGTACAGAGAGGTGTTGACTGTTGAACATGGTGATCTTAGAGGTCTTTTCCAACCCTGACAATTCTGACATTTGCTGATTCCATTATTCTATGTAAATAAAAAGGAAATATGTAAATGGAGTCTAGCAGTCCAGATCTTCCTGCTTTGAAAATGAGCTTACATTTAAAAAGCAATGTAACACCAAATTAAATTTAAAATATAACTCTCTAATTTCTCCATAGTCACTTCTGTGCTGGCACAGGTTCGGTAGCAGCAGCAGGAATTAGTATTTGAATCTTTGCTATTTACAGTTCATTGACTATCAGGGAGAGGGACAATGCATTATGGTGAGATAACATGTCATAGAAAATTCAGGAGCCACAAAGCAAGAAAAAGCAATTTAGTCTGGCAAATGTGATTTTTTTTTTTAAAGTTAAGTTATGTCACTATGCAGCTGCCACAGTCCTTGAAAGGTTTCTAGAGACCAGTGCAACCATCAGGAGCAGTCAGTCAACATGAGTTAACAAAGTCCTGTTTAATTAGTCATAAGATCACTTGCCTAGTGGATGAAAAGAAGGTAGTTTTTTATGTCTCTTAGTAAGGCTTTTGAACTGTCCTTCATAGCATCTTTCTGGACTAGCTGTCCAGCTGTGAGAAAAGCAGGTTTATGGTGCACTGGATGAAAAACTAGCTGAATGTCAGGGTTCTAAATGTTTTTGTGCATGGGACTACATCCAGCTGTTGACCAGTAACTATCTGTGTTCCTCTGGGTTCGATTCCAGATCCAGTTCTGTTTAGCATGTCTGTCAATGATCTGGATGCAGGAGTTTAATGCACCCTTAGCAAGCTTGGTGACAATAACAAATTGTGAGATGATGCTGACTCTTTTGAGGGACAAGATGTCTTGAAGAAGGATCTGTATAGATTTTAACATTGGGCAATTATCAATTGCATGAAATTTAACAAGAACAGATGCTGGATTTTGCACCTGTGGTGGTGTAACACCAGACACAAGTATGCACTGGGAGAGGAGTGCCTGGAGAGCAACCCTGCAGAAAGGGATTTATGGGTGATGGCTCACAGCAGGCTCAATAGGAGCCAGCAGTGTGTTCTGGTAGCTGAGAGGAAGGTGCTGATCTCTTCTCACTGGGATCTGGTGACAGGACACATGGGAGTGATTCACAGGTGCACTAGGGGAGGCTCAGACTTAACATGCACTCTTCATACATCTTGGCCATCCATGGGGTGGATAAAAAGGTGCTGGTCCAGATTCCAGGGTCACTCTCCAAAAGAGCACAACAGTTTATCTGTGTTGCTGTGCAAAACTGCAACTCGCCTTCGTGTCTGTAGCTGGTCCTGGGTCAGCTGTTAGCATCTGGGGGCTCTTCAGGCCCAGCTGTGCCCCATTCATTCATCACCCCAGGCCTTTTCTCATGCTCACTGCATCCTCTGCCCTCACATGCCAGGGCTCTGCTGTTCTACCAGTCTGCATTGCTGGGTGTAGCCACGCTGTGGTGGCACCCAAATCCTTCCTTCTTAGAAAAGTCATGACTTGGTGCTGATCTCTGATTCAATCTAGGGTTGTATTCTGACAAGGAAGGAACCCCAGGAGGTTCCGCCAAGGGAAGTGATAAGTCCCTAAGGGAGGGACAGTGTAAGGCACCATCACATGCTGCAGGCTGCTCGGCTGGAAAGCAGTCAGGGAAACGTGACCATGCTGCCACTCCTAAGCACAGGTTTTCTTCCCTGTCTTCCAGATACAACCTTGGCATTTCTTCTTCCCTGTTTGGAAAGGACAGGTCTTGGGTGAATGGGTGCTGTGTGTTCCCCAGTGCCCCTCACCTCCACCCCCACCACATCTTGCAATCACATACTCTCTGTAGGACTTCCCCCAGACAGCTCCTCTCTGCTGGAAGTCTACTCCACAGAAATGGCAGCACATCTTCTTTGTGCTCCCCAGGTACCCTCACGCTCTTCTTACACAGCACCTCTTTTGTAGCCAAGCTGGACATGTAGGATGAGGGGAGGCACAGAACCCATCTCTTGTTTTTAACAAGAGTCTGAACTTTGCCCAGACTCTGACACCCACCGAAGCCACAGGTGAACCCTGTGCCTAATGCTCAAACATGCAGCAGAAACTTGGGACAGAAATGTACTGGCATGAGGCTCTGTAAGCAGGCGGGCAAAAAAACCCCAACTACCCAAATAAAAAAAAAACCCCAGTGAGATCAGGCCAGGACTCAATGTTCCGGGGCTCCACAGAGGAGATGCACTCACTCATAAGATATGGGGTGTTTCTGGAGACCTTACAATGCAAAAACTCAGACATTTCTTTATCAAGAACATGGTCCAACATGGAAACAGGCTTCCTAGAGAGGTGGTCAATGCCTTTTGACCATCAGTGCCTCAAAAGGAGGCATCTGGACAATGCCTTTAATACAAAATCACAGAATCACAGAAATTAGGGCCTGGAAGGGACCTAGAAGATCATCTAGTCCAACTCCCCTGCCTGAGCAGGATCA
>WYEA01003400.1:13936-32655 GCA_033558465.1 Alcedo atthis
GTCTGTAGTTTCCCAGGTTGTCTTTGGTTCCCTTTTTAAAGATGGGGGTTATGTTCCCTTTTTTCCAATCTGTGGGAGCTTCACCAGATTGACAGGACCTCTCAAATATGACAACTAGTGGCTTAGCAACTTCAGCCGCCAGTTCCCTCAGGACCCGTGGATGTATCTCATCAGGTCCCAGGGACTTGTGCACCTTCAGGTTCTCTAGGTGTTCCCAGACATGATCTGCTCCTACCCTGGGTGGTTCTACACTCTCCCAGTCCTAACCAACATCCTCTGATTTGGGTGGTGTGGATTGAGTGAGCACCATTGAAGACTGAGGCAAAAAGCCTGTTGAATACTTCAGCCTTCTCCACATCCTCGGTCACCAGGTCACCAGTATCCTTCCGGACAGGCCCCACATCCTCTGTCACTTTTATTTTTTCTCTTACATATCTGTAAAATCCTTTTCTGTTATTTCTAATATCTCTGGCTAGATCTGACTCTGTCAGGGCCTTAGCTTTCCTAAGCTAAATGTTGACAGTTATTCACTATATTCCTGACTGAGTGGTAACTTTGGTGGATTTAAGTCTGTTGATAGTAAGTAAAGAAACATGATTCTGTTGGTTGAGAGACTGTGTTGCAAAGTAATGTCAACCATCCTCATAACACTGTTTCATCCAGTTGAATTCTGCCAAAATATGTCTTTTCCTATTAAGCCTAACAGAATTTTGAACCTTTGTTTTCCCTCATGCATCTTGAGTGTTTCCATGTGCTTTGTCCTGAGCAATAGCAAGTGGAGATGTCACTTTCATGCTGACTAGAGGAGAATGTGTACCACAACATAATTCTCTCCTCCCTGCTAACCAGAAAGAAAGTAAACCTCTCTCATCTTACTGGCTATCATTTCTTTGTGATTTTTTTGTTCTTCAGATAACCAACACCACTTCCATGATCACTACTTTTAACATTAACATTGAAAGCCAGCAATATGCAGCAGCTCATGCACATTTGACTTGTAGCTTCCAGAAAACACCAGACATTGAAGCCAGACTGACTGACATGTTTCACCTGAATCAAAATAAGGATAATATGAAGGGGAGAATAAGGAACAGTGACATTACTTTGAGTAGTTACTTCAGGAGGAATTAATTTGGAGCAGATTCATTCAAGGCAGTGTAATTTCTTTAATAAACAGGTATTGACTTGAAGCTGTGCATGTTGTGAACAAAATGAACAGTAGTGGAAAAATTCAGGAGAGCTGAAGGCCTGCACAGGCTTTTCTTCTATGTGACCTCCCAAGTTCTTCCAGAGACTTTGATTATAGCTGTTTAGAAGGTCCAGATTTCAGTTTTCTTGTGCCACTGTGTATTTGCTCTACGAAATCTACATATGAATGCCTTTTTAACTACATACATCACATCTTCAAAAAATGCATAATTATCTTAAGCTTAATTTACTCTATACCCTCCTAGCATGGAAAAGTTTTATGGTCTACATGCAGGATTATTTCTGCTTCTGGAACTATATAAATATAAACCAGAAAAAAAAAAAAAAAAAGAAGAAATTTGGCTATATAGACATATTTTTGTCTTGAGGTTTAAAAAAAATATATATATAAAGCACAAATTAAAAAGCCTGTTTTCAAATAATGAAAATACTGGAATGCTGTTCACAATAAATTGGTTAGCAAGAGGTACATTGGTCGAAAAGGATTTCACTGACTCAAGTAACTTTCTGCTGTTGGAGCACTTGCTTCTCACCAGATTGTTTCGAAAATAAAGGGGAGGCTACTAATGGGAAAGAGGGAGAGATGATGAAATAAAGAGACCATAAAATATGACACACAAAAGTACAGGTTATGTTCACTGTTGAAATATGCAGGAGCAAGTGACCAAGAACTACTTGTTTGTATTTGAGCAGGAAAAAAATAGGGATTTGACAGAGCCCAAGAAAGAGGGAAGACATAATCAAACCCTTGTGGGTAAGGGTTCAGAGCACTATGGGAGAGCACTTGGAGAGTTGCCATCACAGCAGGTAGTAGATACAATCCCACAAATAATGTAAGCTGAAGTTACTGCTGACAAACATATCAGGAGAAGGAGGAAAAATAATTAGGTTTTTCTTAGTTCATAAATCTAGAAACAGTCAGTACAGTTGAATCCAGATGATTTTAGTGCATTGCAACCAGTCATACTCTGAAGGAAACCTTCCCATACATGAGCTTTCAACATAGTTTTGACCAGCATTTGAAAGGCTGAAAGCTGACTTCTAGTTTTGGATGCTTTAGTCTTCTTCCCCGCTTCCTTCTCGGATTCTAAAGCAGTCGCTACTATTGTTCATTTCCAGAAGTCAGTACGAGATTATTTTAGTTACACAAAGAAATTATAAACTTGAGGCATACATCCCTTTGGATGTACTCTGATTACTTGAATCCTGCTTTCCTCCTTCATTATTTAAGTTATGAGAATTAATGTCCTGGGTAAGTAGCATTTGGGAAACATGAGCAAGATAAACCTTGGTAAGAGAGTAAAAACAAATCTGAACAGTTGTTTTGTTACTTAACACAAGTCTGTATCAGATTACACCTATGAGTATGCTCTTCTAGAAAAGTCATTTTGATCTTCTGTTGGTGGTTTACTTCAAAACCTTAACAATAAAAACTTTCACAGATACAGTGACGTGGAGGCCTGTTGATGTTTCCTACTCCAGTTTTTTTTTCTAGTTCTGTGTTGTTGGGTTTTTTTATATATCATTTTCTGTCTGGGGCACTTTAATGTTGATTTTAGAATTCTGATTAAATCTTTAGATTTGGAGCACAGCCTGACTAAATGTGTCTGTTTTTCTTTCATGTAAAAAACATTGCTAGAGGTAGGAAGAACTTTGCCACATGTTTAGTACATAGCCTGTATTCCTCTGTGCGTGTATCTGGTGTTTGATACTGAGAAGAATGCCAAGGTGACAAACTATGGTTCACCTAGATTGTTTTAGCATACGATGACTTAAATTATTTTGGTAAACAAAGAGCCTAATGAATTTATTCTATCTTTGCAGACTATTGGGAATATTCTGGAAGTGCGCCAGGATTGGTAATTTTTTTCATTGAAATCTTTTAAGAGCGGTGCCTTTTCTAGACCATTTATTAGGTTAATGATTTCATGTAGCAGTGAGGCCCATAGTCGTACCTCATCTGAGAAGATGTAGGCTTTATCTCTATGAAATAGAGTGAAGGAGTGGGGGTTGAGATATGACCTTGATTAGCAGCACCATGGTAACCTGCTTTTTCTATGTCAATTCATATATGTGGTATCATATTTCCAAAAATCTTTTTCAGTTCTTACTACATGAAATAGCCAAAGGCATTCTTCTTATTAACATAGAAAAATATAAATGATTCCTTATAATCTGATATTTTAAATCCTATTTGTATTGACAAAAGCCAGATACTAAATTTATAGTAACAAACAAACATAAAATTCATAATACAGTACAGTTGTGATTAATAATAAATCTATTTTTTCTTACTCTTCTTTAGTTAGCTTCCGTGCGCTTTTAAATTATGCAAAGCTACTGGGGTCAAGTAACGTCTATGTGCTGATCAGCTCTACCCAGTTTTAGACATTTTTCCCATAATGTTGTTATTTGTATTTAATAATAATTATTCTGAATTTATTTTAAGAATAAATTGGGAATATGCCACAGAAGTTCAGGGAATAATAATAATGAGTAAGGTATATTCAAGATTTTGTTAAAAATTCAAATCCATTGTCAAAACTGTTCTTCACATTGCATTGTTAATGCAGAAACATTGAATTTATAATTCTCAATCTTCCTACTTTTCATTGCACCTAAAGAAAAAAGATATGGTTCCTTTTTCTGTTCTCTCAGGCTTGAAAAGGGACACGACACACATTTTTCAGTATGTCAGAAAGCATTGACACAAAAAACAGGTTTTTTTGTGAAGACCCATTTGTTAAAATGACTGGAGATATTGTCCTATTTGAATAATAGCAGAACCAATTTTAGTATTATAATTGGAAGATTATAATAAGCTGCAAGGTGGCAGCTGTCAAAAATGAATTTTGAGCTATACCAGCAAAAACAAATGCTTTCTTGGTCTCTTTTTCATGTAAAGCACTAATTTATTTTCAATTTACATCTAGAGAGACCCAGTTTAATCTTCTTTTAGACTGACAGATGAGAAGGTAGCATCTTAACATTCCTTCTCTATGTTTTCTTAAATAATGATACCATAGTCTCTGCATGGGAAATGAGCTTTGAAGATGATTCCTATCATTTTATTTCTTTTAATCACAAAGGCATGTAGAAAGTGTAGGCTTTTAAAAGTGAAATTGCTTACTGGTTTCCTTTACATTTAACTTCCCCAGTATGTTTAAACAACCTTTCCACATATGCGTAAGATTTTAATAACTAGCAAGTGGTTAGGCATTTACAGAGTTGTGCAAAATAATGCTTAATCCTGCCACATGGTGATTTCTCTTTTAAGAAAATCAAGAGCAGGAAAGTATAACCCATATGAAAATTGTAATACTCTAAACTGTAGGAGGTGGACTTCCTCAAAAATTTATTTTAAACAGATGTGAAACTTCAGACATTAATTCATTCAGTTATTTGAAGTTAAGTTAAATATATGGTAGATCATGGCAACATCTTGTAATGTCACTGTGGCAGGCACTCTTGCTTATGGAGATGTTGATGTTTTATTTTTCTTTTGCTATAGAAAATTTGTTTCTCCTGTATTTTAATGTCCTTCTTGGTAAAAGAGACTTTTTTTTTCCCTCAGGAAAAATAAGTCTACCATAATGTTAGACTTGAGAGCTTTGATATTGCATTTTTTTTCTTTAATGTTTGTCTGCAAACAATGTCACAGAGAAGATGGTTCATGACAAAATACCTCACACAGCAAAAGGAAACTGAGTTTTGTAAAGCAAACACCCTCAGCTGTGTCCTTACACTTCTGAAAGTGTACAACCAGAAATCTTCTCACTTTAAACAGTTATTGCTCTGTAACTCTTCCTGACGGTTTTGTAGTCTGAAGTACCATCCAGGGTATGGGACTGATCTCCAGAGAGAAGTCAGTGCATTCATGAAGAGTAATGCTTAAGTAGAAGAATAAAAATGCCTGGCTAATTAAATGCAGGAAGTGTCCATGGAAATAGGTAGCAGTCAGATTAACATTACTAATATTACACTGATTGTGTTACGGTTCCCTACCTAAGATTCTTGTTGGTTTGTTTGGGTTTTTTTCATCGTTTATTTGGTGAACAAGAGGCCTCTGTAACATTTTGTTGTAGACTAAATGGGTGGAAATAGTTATTTCTCGGTTGCCTTTGCCACCAAATATGTCGGTTAATTGAGTAAAATTAACTTTCATCCATGGTCTTCAATGAAAAACGATTAACACTAATTTGAAAGAGTAAGAAATAGAGGTGTCCGTGCAACATTTGTAATCTGTTAACCACTTTTTACACTAACCTGAAAATCTGTGGACCAGACCCTCTCCATATGCTAATGATGTTATGTCCCTCTAGCAAATTAAAAAGACAGGGATCTGGCCATGTCTGGGCCACTGTTTGCTCCCCAGCCAGTTAGCTGGCTCCTACACAATACATGTACAGAAGATGCACACTACATATAGCAACCAGGCAGCATGGAGGTTCACCTACTGTCAGCTGACATGGAATGGCTTTTGAGCAGCAATAGCCCTTAGCTGGAACTGGGAACAGAGCCAGTTTCTTGACCAGCTTTCCAATGCCTGCCTCTTCACTCTCTTTGGCAGTAAGAGGTAACAGCAACATATTCCTTTGGGGTTTTTTATTATTTTCCTGGAAACTGCATCTCAGAAAAAACAGTTTATAGTAAGAGAGCAGTCACTGTATTGACCTTTGCATAGAGAAAACTTCTCCAACTCTGTCTCTATGTAGCCATATATCCTTTTCAACCTCTTAGTTTTCCCACTCCTGTGCAGTACACAGCTGTGGTTGCAATAGCATTTCTCCAGCTAAGTGCTGAACTTTAATTTGCATGTGCAAGGGGATAATTACAGTGTTAGGCTATGAGCAGCCAAGACCTGTTTAATCATGCCTGAACTTTTGTTTGGTTTGGTTTTTTTCCTCAGGTGAACGAAAGAGTCCCTATGTGGCTGTGTGCTGTGTTGTGATGGCCTTCTGCATTCTGTTCATACAGTAGCAACTATAATGTGTCATCCCTTCTACCAAACAGCAGAGCATGGAAGGATTTCTATCAGGAGAAGATGGGAAAGTGTCATCAACTCTCCTTTCTCACATTGGTTAGTCTGTCTGCTAGTGGACATCCCCCCTCCTGCAAACAGAGCATCCTATACATTACTAGTGAACATAATGTAACTAACTCCAGGTGATGTGTACTTTTTAATGTTGTCAGTATTGACACTCGATGTAACTCTTGAAAGGATGTCTGAGTTTCAGGGGAGCTTTATTTATCCCATACAATTGAAAAGGTTTTTAATTTTTTGCCTGATATATTTCATGAAACTTAGAAATTTATTAATCTAGCAATACAAGTACTCTTAGAAGAATAAAAACCATTGTGACTCTAGAATATGTTTAATAAAATTATTTTCAGTTCTTACTGTCTGAACAGTTCCTGCTATTTTGTTATAGTTATACTTGCATCCTAAAACTAGGACCTCTGGCCTAAGTTATATTCAGCTTTTATTCTCTAAACTTGCAGTTCTACAAATAATTAGTATTTTTGTTAAGAAATTAACATAGGTGGGGACCATAATTTTAGTCATGTCTGACTAGCTGCTGAGAAGGCACAGGTGTGGGATTTGAGAACCTGTTCTGCTCTGTGTAAAATCTCCTATGTATTATTTTTTTGAGATCTAATTCTCAGGTAAATCATTCCCTAACTATTTTCAGTATTGTTAGAAGAGTATTCTACAGGCTCTACAGTGGTTGTTGCATGTAATACAGGGTTGCTACATTAGCTAAGGGAACAGTTAGCTTCTTAGGAGTGTGAAAATAAAGACATTGCATGTCCCAGTATTCCAAATGTTGAAGAAAACTAAATTAGATTTATAAATAAATCTGCTAATAAAGCGCAAGCTACTTTTAGTAATGCTTGCCACTGGTTTTTATTTTACAATTTTATAAAATTTCAGTAATGTAGTGACTTATTTTAATAGTGCCTGACGGTTGTGTTTACACCTGACAATTAATTGACTTCATATTGACTGCATTAGAGGTCTGTCATCAGTATTTTTTATTTTTCTGGACAGGTGCATGATCAGAATGAGCTAAGCTGGCAATAAAATACTCTGCAAGTTATGTAACTGTTGTCATCCATGTTTGAAAAACTTTGTTTATAGATCCAGGTTACTCTGAATTTAGAAATAAAGTGTTTATTACTTACTAGCTTTCTATTATCTCACATATACATACATATCTAAATCACTATGAGAAGTACTCATCCCAAGCAATTTTCTAATCTTGGGCCTGGAAAAATAGATTTCTCCAGTTTAGGCCACATAAATACCTCTGGCTTTAAACCAGCAGGTTCAGAGGAATACTGAGATGTATGATGATGACCATACTGTGCAGACATAGAAGCCTTCAACTGCACAGGCAATCTGGGGTGAGGCAGAATCTACTTCTGAATCCTTAAATGTGGATACTGCTCCAAACATAGCATCAAGGCAACTTATTTCTGAATTTGAAAGATACCATTCCCAGACTAGGAGGGAGGGAAATTCCTAAGACTTGGGTTTTAACTGTTGGGTGTATACATGTTCAAAATATGCAGAGAATCATCTGATAACTTTTTCTATTAAGCAATTATGTCCTAGCTTTTAATATTTCTAGAACTTTATTATGAATAGCAGTGTTTGCATGATATCCACACATTTCCAATGCATCCAGAGCTGTTCTACTTAATAGATTAATTCTTCATAATCTATTTACCTGTGACTAGGAATAGTAGTGAAACAAGCCAAGGAAATTTTTATTTCTAAGAGCCAGAAGACTGTTGACTTGAAGGCATTGTAGTGCAAAAGCCTTTCCTATTCACAGCATTTTAGCATTGAAGAAGTTCAGGCAAACAGGATTCTTCCTGCTTGTCATTTGTATTCAGTCCTTAAAATTATTTTTTTATACAGCAGTTCTTCATTTCATCCTGAATGTAGGTGTTGATCGAATTCCTGGATTGGAGGTTTTTTTATTTTCCACTTTGTATGATATTTAGAGGATATTCATGACATACTTGCTGCACAGTTGCTCAACAGTGCTACTCAGCAACAAAGTAAATAACACATTTCTCAGAGTTGCTGTCAGTACGTAAGTTCAGAAGCACTCAGTTATAGGCAAGCATTAGAAATTATTATGGAGAGATCAGTGTCATCTGTGGAAGGGATACTCAACACTTGCTTCCAGTAAAAATATCTGTACACAATCTTCAAACTGTGACAAACTTCTTTTCTTTTGAAATTACAGCTTTAGGCAGGTGTTTGCCTCAAGATGAGCTCTGTTTTTCAAAACTGGCTTTGAAGGGATTGGTACCTCATCTCTTTTACTAAGAAATGAATGGGTGTGTTTGGGCACACACACTTGGTAAAGCTTTATCACAAGCCATCCTAAATTCTTGCCTGAACTATATCATTTTTTAAAGAGCAATAGCTAAGTTTCAGTAGAGCTCTATCAGAAGAGGTGTTGGGGAAAATAGTGTTTTCTTGCCATCAGTCTTTCCTCTGACTCCTACACTGAGTAGAGAATTTAAATGCTTAATCCAGAATTATTTAGGTACAAAGTAGCCTGAAATGGTATATACACAACTGTAGGATTTCACATAAGGTCAGCCATAGGTAATGGCTATCACAAGTGCATGATGAGATGGCAGCAGGAATTTCTGGATGAAGTACAGTACCTGATGATCACAGCAAGTCTATACCTTGTTCTTCATAGAGGTGCTGGAAGGTGCACAAGGAGTGAATGGAATAGTGATTAAATATGATTTTGACTATAGGTGTGCCTACAACTACAGAAAAATGCATCCATGTTGAGCTTTCATCTAGCAAGCTTTACTCATGTAGTGGCACACACCACATGAAAGGTGAGGGTGGTGTAGGGTGTGTATTTTAGTGTTTAAAGGACTTGAAGCAGGAGTCCCATCTCTTTTTCTCTACTAATGAGAGAACAAAGAGAATGCAGGATTATAGAAGAGCATTTTTCGTAAAACAGCATGCCTTGGATGAAGATTATGCAACTTGAAAAGTATCAAGTGTTCTAAGAATTGCATCCTGTGCTTGGCACATTATGGATGCCCTCTCTGCAGTATTTATATGTGATTGCAGCTCTTAGAGACATACCTGAGCTCTCCTGTGGATTTCCAGAGTTACAGGCAACTGTAGGATCCTAACTGCAAGCCCTTCACTTCTCAGGCACCGACTGAAGAGAGCTACGGCTAAACTGTTACTGCTTCACTAAATGTGTATCAAGCTAGAATTTGCTCAAATGACACAAATTTGCAATCTTGTAAGAAAATGTAACAATATGTTTGCTTTATGCAAACCCAAATTCTCTGCTTAAGGATGCAACTAATATAAAAACAGTGTAGCAAAACCTGATACACAGCTCTTTGAATACACAAATTATTGAAAGTATAAGGATCTTTAAACTAGATCTGAAGGCTGATGGGGATAAAACTGGTCTTGCTGGAGAGGAGATTGTGAATAGCATGCCAGTACCTGTGGGACAGTGTGGTAGTAAACTCTTACAGTTGGTTGTCTCAGCAGAGGTGGAGGATGGTAATTCATGTGCCATCAGACACAGGAGTGTCTGAACACTATTGAAGCATATCAGAGCTATCTGGTGGGAGCTGGAACTTCTGTCTCCAAGAAGGTGGCAGGACCATTAGTGCAGCTGAAGTACATCTATACCAATGCATGTAGCACAGACAAGAAGCAGGAGGAGCTGGAGGCCATTACATAGTTAGAAAACTGGCTGGAAGGAGGATCTGGGGAACTACAGACCTCTCATTCTAACCTCAGTGTCAGGGTTCCCAGTTCCAGGGAATGCCATGAAGCAAATCATCTTGAGTCCCACAATAAACCATTTACAGGACAACCAGATATCAGGCCTAGGCAGCATGGGCTTATGAATGGCAGGTCCTGCTAAACCTCATGCCCTTCTATGACAAGGTGACCCACTTGGTGGCTTCCCTAGGCCTGGATGGTCACACACTTTGTTTGGTGAAACATGGTCTGGATGGCCAGGCCCAGAGAGTGGTGAGAAATGGAGATAAATCCTTCTGGTAGGTAAATCTGTCTGGTCACAAGTGGTATTCCCCCAGGGTCAGTATTGGGGCCACTCCTGTTTGACATATTTATGAATGACCTTGATGAGGAGATGGAGAGCACCCTTGGCAAGTTTGCAGGCAACACCAAGTTTGTTGAGAGTATTGATCTACTTGAGTGTAGGAGGGCTTTTCAGAGGAACCTGGACAGGCTGGATTGGTGGGTTTAGGCCAGTCACATGAATTTCAACAAGGCCATGCATGGAATAACCCTATGCAACACTGCAGGCTTGAGGAGGAGTGGCTGGAAAGCTGCCCAGCACAAAGGACCTGGGGATGTTGATTGACAAGCAGATGAACAAGAGACAGCACTGTGACCAGATGGCCAAGGAGGCCAGGACACTGAGAAGTGGTTGAATATATAAGAGAAGTGCTGAATCGAATATAAAGAGAATATATAATATTCTCTTATATAAAATAGAAGTGGTTGGATCAAAATCACTGGCTGTATTTAAAAGACAACTAGATGTGTTGCTCAAGGATATCATGTAGTAGTGGTCCTGGTAGAGTTTGATAATGATTGGACTTAATCACAAAGGTCATTTCCAACCATAGAAATTCTGTGATTCTAAAACCTGGTGAGTCTGTAAAACAGAGGGTGACAGGAATATGGGGAGACAGGTGTGGACAGCAAGGCCATCTGCACTGTTAGTAACAACGAGAGATTTTTCTGCTGGTTTCAATACTTTATTTTTTCTCACTGTCTGATAATTAGAATGAGATAGCTGGTAGATACCCCATCTATCAGCCCAGTCCTGGCTTTGACAGCACCTGCAGCATTCTTCTAGGGATGCTGGTGGGATGGCTTCTTCTTGGCTAGAGAAGAAGCCTTGGAGCTGGCACCCTTCTTTCACAGTCCCTATGTCCCTCCAGGGGAGTGTTCACTGCCCTGGATGGATGCGCCCCAGACTCCTTGGGCTCCTCCTGGAGCCTGTCTTGCTGTCTGGGAATAGGAACAGGCAGAGAGGGGTGGCTGCTGGGACCCTCGTGAAAGATAGTTCACATGGTAGTGCTGGTGATGTCATCCTCATTGCTTTCTTCATTGCTGCTGGAGTGAGCTCGACCGAGTGTTGGAGACACTCCTTCGGAGGGAGTCGGTTCCAGGAGCAGTCACAGGGCTGCCCTTCTGCCATCCAGAAGCATGGCCATCTTCCAGGCCCAGCCGATGATGGGCCTCTGTGCTGCACTGTTGCAAGGTGACATCAATAAGCTGGCATACAAAATTCAATGGGTAGTGCTCGAGTAAGGCCACCATCAGCTGGACCAGACAAAAGAGGAAGAGGAAGGTCACGAGAACATCCTCCACTTCCTCTGTCTGTGAACGCCAAAGCCCAAAGATGCATCACAGCTTCTGATGCACCCAGATCTGGATGGGCTGGAGCAGGTCTGGCGGTCTTGGAAATGGGATGGCCTGGTTTTTGGCTGCAGACTGCCCAGTGAAGCCCTGGGCACCATCTGCAGAGGCTGCTGCTGTGTTGCTGTAGGGTGGTAGGCAGCAGCACTTCCAGGAGCTTCTCTTGCCTGGCGCCCAATGTATGACAACTCTGCAAGTTGTGTGATGACATGCTCCTGGTAGTCATGGTCCACTTGCACTGAGTATATGATGGAAACAACCTTCCCCTTACAGAGGAGACACTCAGGCCTTCACTCACTGCAGGATGCATGGATAACAGAACTGGTGGAGGCATGGCATCATGTAGCTGGACTCCCAGCTGTTCAGGCATATTGGACAGCAGTCATCCAGCTCCTTGGTCATGCTCTTCACTTCCTGCAGTGGGCTGGGGGTAGCTGGGGATGTCAAGCTGCTTCCTGGCACTGCAGCTGCATCGGCATATGTCACGCTGGAAAAGAGAGGCCACAGTCAACAGCCTGTCGAGGCAGGAGTGGAAGGAATGTCCAGCCTCCTCCAGAAGGAAACCCACCCATCTCCCCAGGCTGAGTTTGCCTTGCCCAGCTCACCTCTGCTGCAGTGAGTTCTGCAGGGTGCCACAACTGCTCAAACCACAAATCTTCTGATGGCTGTTGATCAACAACCCCAGGTCCCTTTCTGCTCACTGAACATGAGCTAGCAGTGTGACCAGTTGGCCAAGAAGGTCCTGGCCTGTGTTAGGAATAGTGTGGCCAGCAGGACTATAGAAGTGATTGTTCCACTGTACTTGTCACTTTTGAGGCCTCATATAAAGAATTCACTTTTGTGCACCACAGATTAAGAAAAAGACATGGAGCTGCTGGAGCAGGTCCAGAGAAGGGCAATGAAGCTTGTGAAGGGTTTTAAGAATATGTCTTATGTGGAGCAATGGAGGGAGCCTAGAAAGAAAGAAAAGAGAAAGAAAAGGAAAGAAAAGGCTCTTTTTCTAGAAAGAAAAGGAGCCTGAGGGGAAACCTTCTCACTCTTTACAACTCTCTAAAAGGAGGATGTTTAGGTTGGACATTGGGAAAATCTTCTATTCCAAAAATGTTTTCAAAGCTTGGAACAGGCTGCCCAGGAAAGTGGTTGAATCACCATCCCTGGATGGTATCTAGATGTGGTGCTCAAGGATGTGGTGTGGTAGTGGCCCTGGCAGAGTTAGATAATGGTTGGATTTGATCGTCTTAAAGGTCTTTCAACTATAGTGATTCTGTGATTCCATGTATTTTCTGTGGGTTCATGTTGTATTAACTTACAACCACATCCGCACTCTAAATGGCCTCAAATTCAAAGCGGGGATTTAGGAAGACTAAATTGAAAAGCAGTACTGGCCATGTTACCAAATGAGTAAAGCATGAGTAAGAGATGGGATCACCATAAATGTCTGTTGTTCTCAATGGACTGCTAAGAAAACCAGCAAATGTGGCTAGTGGAGAAAGAAACAAAGTGCAGTCCAAGGATGACTTGGAGATTTCATGTTGTTGGAATAGTGGTATTGTTCTATAAATGGCTTTTCAACCTCATTAACCTGAGCCAGTGAGCAGTGGAAATAACATTGTCACCAAGAGGTGAAGTTGCCATGTGGTGAAGGAAATAATTACTCTGTTAATGCTCTGATGCTTTTATTTTTTCAGTTTATTCACCAGCTGAAACAATTCACAGGTAAAGCAACCTGTAGTCTTCTCTAGAGGCCCTATAAGCAAAACAAAGTATTAAGCATACCATTTTGCACTGGACAGTTAGAAATACTGTGAAGGAGGACATGGATCAGTTGGAGTGGGTCCAGAGGACGGACACAAAGATGATCAGAGGACTCGACCATTTCTCCTATGAGGACAGTCTGAGGCAGTAAGGTCTGTTCAGCCTGGAGAAGAGAAGGCTCTAGGGAGACTATATAGTGGACTTCCAGTAACTGAAAGAGGCCTACAAGAAAGCTTTGAAGGGACGTTTTATAAGGGCATGTGGTGATAAGACAATGGACAATGGTTTTAAACTAGAGCAGAGTAAATTTACATTAGACATTAAGAAGTTCTTTACCATGAGGGTGATGAAACACTGCAACAGGTTGTTAAGAGAACTTGTGGACACCTCATTCCTGGAAGTGTTTAAGACCAGGCTGGATAAGGCTTTGAGCAACCTGGTACAGTGGGAGGTGTCTCTGCCTCCATGGCAGGAGGGTTGAAGCTAGATGATGTTTAAGGTCTCTTCCAACTCAAACCATTGGTTCTATGATTCTGTGGTTCTATCATAACTTGTCACTTTCAGTATTCTGACTGATGTTTTCTCACTGCTGAATGCCCAAAACATGTCCGGATCTCTGATTACTTGCAGCTAAAATGACACTTTTAATTGTTCCCAGTGTCTCCTCAATAGATGAAAAAGGTTGGTCAATGGAAGCAATGTCTCCAGTTCTATTTCACTGACATAAATTAGGAAGCCCACCATCTAAAGCTCAGGAAGATTCACCAGGATCTTGCAATTCCTTCCCCCCTTCTCCTTTTCCTGCTGTAACACCTCTCTGGAAGTGGAGACAACAAAAATAGAAGAAAATAATCTTCTTAAAATGCTAACCTTGGTAAAAACCATCAGAAGCCAGGAAAGTGTGATCTAAAGCTACTTCTCATACTCATGTGGTAACTTTAAATTGTCTACTCAAAACATTCCTAGTTATGGAAGGTTTTCCAGACCACTTTTTTTTTTCCCTGCTTTTTCTCTTGTTTTATTTGACCATTGTTAGTCATTCCAGGCACAGTTGACAATGGCCTTCAATATACTTTACAAAGTCCATATCAGTTCCACATGTATTTAATGGCACTTGGCTAGCTAGAAAGCTACTTTTCCTGTAGCTCATGTAATTCAATAGAATGAGCACGATGGGTATGGAAGATAGATCTACACACTGAAAAAGAAAGTTTTGAAGCTGTGCCCTGCATGGTTTATGTGACTACAATTCTTATTGTTTATACATACCTTTTTTTCATTATGACCTGAGGTCATAAGCAAGGCCAAATGCATGGATAAATATAGTCATTCTACAAGACCTCCTGACAGTTGGAAAAAAAATCACATACTTTTGGACAGCGAGGATCTTCTTCAGGCCCAAAATGACAAATTTCACATAAAGAACTAAACTATACTGGGCTTTCATTTTTTCAACTCTGTTTCAAACCTGAAGGGCTTCTGTGACCAAAGACACATCTATATTTTTTTTCTGTCAATCCTTATGTGACAAGATATAATGTAGCTCCAGACAACTTCTGCCTAAATGTCATGATCTTTTCATTGTCTAATAGACTTCAGGTAGTCCTCAGCAAGCAATCATTCATTTCACAGTGCACTCTTCTTTTTGGCTATTTGACAGCTGGATCCCAATCTCCTCTGATGAAATGTCAGACATGAGTCTTTACTCAGGCTTCTGCAGCTCACCCATTGCTTCCTACGACACAAGTGCCATTAGCTTTAGGAAGATTGTCAAACACTTCGTTAATCTAAATCAGAAAGGCCTTCCAAAAGCAGTATGTTACTAACTTGTGTAATTCCCACTGGAGATAGAGTGAAATGCCAACATTTTCTCAAGGATCTGGGTATAAACATTTCCAGTGACACAAGTATTCCTGCCAGCCCTGTTATGTCAATAGAGAAGATAATTATTTAATGGCCTCCTCTGTAAAATGCAAAACTTTCTATGAGAGCATCTCATCACAACATATCATTTCCATTACTTGAAAGGGCTCTTTGGAAGCTGTACCATGAGAAAAGAGCTCAGCTAAGTGAGTGGGAACCAGTCAGCCTGTATCTCCAGCACAATCACAATCATATCCAGCTGCCACATCACTTCAGTAAATTGCCTTACTTCTATAGTCCACTTCAGCTGTAGATCAGTTCAACTGTTGTGTGTAGGTCTAATTAAATTTTATGGTATATCACTGATCTCTTTTTCAACACAGTGTATTCACATATAATCCAAACACACGGCACCAGGTTTCTTGACATCCTTAGCATCATCTATTTATGTAATACTTAAAGTAATCAGAGGAGCCTATCACATCACTTATATACCACATGACAGCATTTACATTCAAAAAACTCCATGATTAAAATACTGTATTTTCCCCTAAAGGAAGGCAAGGAGGTTCTAAAAGAGTAACATTATATATGGTTTCATTTACTCTGAAAAAAATAAAATACTTGTTTTAAAACACAAACGACTTGTTTTAAAGCAAGGTCAAGTCAGGTCAAAATATAAAAGTATCCTTTTCAGTTCTCACAGATGGTCATTCCCCCATGCAAAACCTTAAATAACCTTTCAGGGCTGTAGTAGGTCTAAAGAAAAGTCCAACAAAATGATAGATGTATTAGGACATAAAAGTCAAGCCCAGTGGAATTAAAAGGAAATAAATAGTCATTTAACAGCATTGGCAAGCTGTTTTTTTGACTGTGTAACACCACCAGCATACTTTACATGTATCACAGTTATGAATAAGGCAGACCAGACACACATTCACAAGCCAGTTTTGATTTCCTATTAAGCTACAAGCTTATTTTCTTTCCCCCACCCTTTCCAGCTAATAAAAGAAGCCAAAGGAATGCACTGATCTTCATCTCTTTGGAACAAATGTTAACTCCAAATTCTCCCAATTGATTCTCACAGACTGGGAAAACTTCAGGAAAAATAATAATAATAATAAATCTCTTCCTAATGATAAATGTCTGACATTTGAATCATTTGTGATTTACTACAGACATAAAATCCTGATACCAAAAATGGCACTTAAAGTTATCACCATCACCTGCGATGCACCTGGGTCTAGAGGGCTTGAACTGGGTTCGTCATTCAAGAGTTTATGAACATGCAATACTCAGCAGATTCTTTTCCAAACTGCTTCCCTGCACAGAATGTGCCTCTGCCTGCCAAGGAACAAGTTTTGACATCAATCTGATGTTTCATGGTACCCCTCCATAAGAGACTGGAGGCATGGAAAAGGTTTTTATCTCTAGATTCAGAGTAACTTATGGAAGCAATGACAATTGTCTTCTCCTTCTCTCCTCACATGGAAGAAAATGTCCTTTGAAATCCATCTGCTTCAAGTCATAGTGTGATCTGTTGGCTCATCTAACAGATTCATCTTCCTCATATCCTTCCTGCCCAGATTTTCACTTTTGCTTTTATAACCACTTAAACTCTCCTTCGCCACTGATACACAGAAGGCTCTTCATCCTTACTTTGTTCAGTAATAAACCCAGCTAACCCCAGGTTTGAAAGGAAACTCCCCCTTCACTTCTTTCTTGTGTGCAGGTCTTCATGCCTGTAAAGTGTCTAGCACTGGTCTGTAAGATAGCGTTGTGTTTATCATTTCATACTGATCCCTAACTTTTTAAACTCCACCTACAGAATGCCATTTAATCAGGCAGCATCTAGTCACTGTTTACAGAAGACAGGTAAAATGGTCATGAGTCTACAACACTGGACATGTGATTGATACAAGTTTCTATGTAGCTGCACCAAATTATGCATATGTAATCCACAGAAGCTTTGTTATATATTATATAAATTTTGGTAAAAATTTGAACAAAATATATTATATATACACAGTATTGAATACGGTTCAAGAATCTGTGTACAAAACCTAAGTCATGGTCAGCCTGCAATGTGCCCTTGTAGCCAAGAAGGCTAATGTTATCTTGGGGTAGGAGATCAAGGAAGGTTCTTGTCCCTCTCTACTCTGCCCTAGTAGAGCGTTCTAGGGTCCCCAGTTAAAGACAGCAGAGACCTAATGGAGGGAGTTCAGCAGGGAGGGGTTAGCAATGGGGGTGGCTGTGGAGATGGTGAGGTGACTGGAACATCTCTCTTTTGAGGAAAGGCTGAGATCCCTAGGGCTGTTTAGCTGAGAGAAGATTAGGAGGAGATCTTATAAATGCTTATCAGTATCTAAAGGTCAGGTGTCAAGAGGTTGTGACCAGTCTCTTTTCAGTGGTGCCCAGTGATAACATGAGGGGCAGTAGCCACAAAATGAAACCCAGGAAGTTCCATCAAAACAGGAAAAAAATGATTGCTGTAAGGGTGACCTGCCCAGAGATGTTGTGGAGTTTCCTTCTCTGGAGACTGAAAACCTGTGTAACCTGCTCTGGGTTACTTCTTTGTCAGGAAGGTTGGACTAGATAATCCCCACAGGTCCCTTCCAAACCCTCCCATTCCCTGATTCTGTCATCCTTCTGTGCCTTTTGGCACTGGCAGCTCCAGTCTTTTGTCTAACTGCCTACTCCGTCATCATCTCCCTTCCTTCAAAAAGGACAATGCATCTGGTAAGTCCCTTGGGGGAACCTAAACACATAGACATATTTACCCAGCCTTACCTGAACTTCTCAGTTCAGCTCAGCCAAGGAAGAGTGTCTCAGAGAGCATAAATCTTACTATAAAGGGAGACAGGCCCAACTGGTTAAGCTCCCCTCATTGTTTCTTCCAATTTATCATTTATTTTCCACTCTTATTTTTATGTGATAGATTTTAAGACTGCCACACCAGTACAGCCTCTTCTTAGCACAGCCTACTGAAACCACAGAGAGCATAGCATTTCATGATTTTTCCTGCTTTTCCCTTTTGTACATTTTAAGTGATGATGTTTCTGGCTTGCAAACTTAATGGAATGATTCAGTATGTGCTCACAACAATCATGTTCCCTAAACTCATTCAGACCACTTATCTCACATTTGGAAAATATGTTTTAAAGGAAAAACAGGTCACAAACCACAAAAGTGCTTCCTATTACAAGTTTATTATATTTATTTAGTATGTTTCCTTAAGGGGCTCTGAACAGTGCATACACAAACAGACCTCATCACTCCTTGTCATAATAAAATACAGTATAATACACATACAAGTGCTCCAGTGCCATGACCTGAGTGCAGGAATGGAAGCTTGGTCCTCTTCACTTCCATTACCAAATAATTCGTTCTTCTTGGGGAGTCATCTATCAACCTCTTG
>WYEA01003400.1:32755-59011 GCA_033558465.1 Alcedo atthis
AGTCATCTATCAACCTCTTGCTGAGCAAGCAGATTGTGGCCTAATGAGTCCAAAACTACCACGTGCCCCTTATCAGTCTCAGGGTTCAGACTCCAGATGGAGAAGTAGGAAAACAAAGAGGGTTTTATGACCTGTTTTAGCACCATCATAAGCAATATGTGACCTTTCAGTGCATATGTCTATTGTTGTCTATATTTTGCAAACATTGACCTGGCTGTTTGCTTGGTTATGCTTCAGAACTCCTTAACTTTATCATTTTTACCCACAACTCTTACCCAAGCATAAGGTCTGTGCTGAGTTAGGCAAACTAATTTCAAAATTCGTTTCAAAAATTAATTCACAAACTCATTTCAAACCCACCCCTTAGATCCAAGATAACAGTGTACAGATATGACAGCAGTAGAGAAAACCAAAACAAAACTGCATGACCCTGCATGGCCAAAGGGTGGGAGCAGTCCCCAGAGGGAAGATAAGCAGCCAAGGCTAAAGAAAGTAAAGAACCCATGTCTTCTTTCTGGATAAACACTCAAAGCAGTTAGCATGTCAACAACACTTAATCACCACAGGTAGGTATCTCCAACCAGAGTTCACTACCTCATTCTCCAAACCACAGAAGAGCCACATTGGGCTGACATCAGCACTCTTGGGATGTTGTATCCCAAACCTGAGGTCCCAAGCCTTCCCAACTGCTTGCTTATGCTTAGACATTTGCCTTTCACCTAAGCCCTGGTGTAGCCAGGACAGTAAACTCTGGATTATTCACAGATTTTATGTGAGATTTTAAATGAGCAGCATGTGTTGGTTTTGAGTACTCAGTTTGTGTAACCTAGAAGACAATATTTCAGAATTCTTTTACCACTGTATAACATTTCACATGTTTAAAGCACAACTCTTACATTTTGTAGCTATACCTGAAGTCAACACTTTTGAAAAAAAAAAAGTTGGAATGCAACATTAGTGAAAACATGAGAAAAAATTATATAAGATAACCTAATGCCAGCCATCATAGAAAAACTCAATTTCCTGCTTTTCCTATATCTGCAGTGAATATCTATCTATCTATCTATCTATCTATCTATCTATCTATCTATCTATCTATCTATCTATCTATCTATCTATCTATCCATCTATCTATCTTCTCTTAGCCCATAGTATTAATTATACATCTTAAAACCTCCTCAGTGAGAGCAGCAAGGTGCCATCCCTATTTAACCCAAATTCACTCCTGGAACTGTTACACCTTTAACACTGAAAGTGGCACAGGACCTCTGAGGAAGTTCCTGTGCCAACACCATGTGCTAGAGACAGGTTGCAGCATATCGTTCTACCAGTACTGGTGAGGCTGCCTGAGACCCAGGAATTGGACACGGGTAAGTGGAATCTGCTCAGACAGCATTAAACTGACAAAGATACACAACAGCAAGATACAAAGCTTAACAGCAATCATGTTTGGACTTCCCTTTCATCCCTTTAAATCCATTTCTAGAAACTGCATTACATTTGATCCTTGGAAGTGACTGAATAATTTCTATTGCCATTTCTCCTAATATGAGGTTCAGACAGATTCTGGATTTTTTTTTAAATTTGCTTTTTAACATGCAATCTAAAGCATTTTGAAGATAGAATAATTCAGTCTAACAATACTCCTGGTTGCAGCATACCATTCTGTTGATGAGGAAACTGGCACAGACAATTAGGGTTGAGTTTTCAACAGATGGATATGCTGTTAAGCAATTCCACAGCTCCATTAGAAATATTGAGGCACCTTCACATGAAGCTTTTAGGAGTCAGCAAAGAAATTTTTCATCACGTTATATTTGATCTTACTTTATTTTAGGAGGATGTCTGTTCTGATCTCCTGAGTTCTCTTCCAGCACTTAATTCATAGAGTTAAGCACAAGAATCTGCCTGCTTTTTTTAGTGCAAACTACTTTTCTGTTGTAGAAAGAAACATTCTACACTCATTGCATTTTCTTTTTATCATTCTGAGGGCACAAAGAACACAAAATAGTGCCAAAGAGAAAACAAAGTCCCCCAAAGCCCTGTTACATCCACTTCCCCAGTAATCAGCGGAGACAGTGACAATGATATAATCCAGAGGGCACTGTGGCATTTCTCCTGGTGCTAACTGGTACTATGGCTCTTTAGCCAGCAGACAGCAGCCCTTATGCCCCTTTAATTCATTTTTAACACCTTCTAGTCTTACCTTGGAGCAGGAACCAGGGAACCTAGAAGGCTGCTGTACTTCAGGCCCCCTTATATATGTATTCGCATGCCTGTAGGTACATGGCACCACTAATTAAGCTTTAGATCTTTTTTAGAGGACGGCACAGAACTTTTCTTATTCCATTATGTCATAACACCCACTGGTCTTACAGGGAGTAATATTTAGCATTAAGCATGCAAAAAAGAGCTAGCTCCTCAGAACAAGAAAGGACTACCATTTTTACTTGCCTCTTAACCTATTGCTACAAGGACTTGTAAACAGGCCCTCACCAGCTTTAATGTAAGTCCCCTTCAGGTACTGGAATACCACTATAAGGTATCCCTCCAGCCTTCTCCAGGCTGAACAATCCCAATCCTCTCACTCTGTCTTCATAGCAGAGGTGCTCCAGCCCTCTGATCATTTTTTTTGCAGTTCTCCTCTGGACCTGCTCCATTAGGTTCTGTCCTTCTGTTGAGAGCTCCAGAGATGGATGCAATACTTGAGTACTTGTACTTATATACACATATCTGGGGTCCTTTCTTCAACTAATACAAAATTGTTCCAAAATAATTTATTTCAAAGTTACAAATATAGCCTTCTGAATCCACTTAGCCTTAATTATGCTCTTTTTGTGATAACAGTGCTTTATTTTATGATAATAATGTTCCATTATGTCTATACTTGGGCACCTCTCTTCCCTCCCCGTTTCATTTATCTGTGCAACATTTCCTTTTCCTCAGATGTTAAATCATCAGCAATTAATTCCTGCAGGATAACTCAAATAATAGTTTCTTGTAAGTCTAATAGAAATAGCATCGCATCTGAAATGTTCATACTTGATAGGTTATCTGCCCAGTATTTTCCTCCCTTTCTCATGGAAAAGTAACAGCTACTGTAGTGTGCAAAATAGATATTCAATAATGTTGCTTTTCCAGCTGTAACACTGAAGAAAGAATACAGGGTTTATTTTCTCATGACTTAGTTTTCATTGACCATTGTTTCTTGCTCTTTTGTTTCTCTCTTTTCAGGCTCCTTTCCACAAGCAGCCTGGGAGAGGGAGTCAAGGAAAACAGTGAGGTCATGAGGGAAATCATATGGCATAATTACAAATGACACAAAGAATAAACTAAAGTCTTTCCTTACTTAGGCCCTTTACATTTCTAAAGGCTTGGGTGGCTGAAATGCTAGGATTAATTAAATATAACACCAGTGAATTTTGAAGAAGTTAAGGAGGTCTCTTTTTCACCTTCTTAACTGTATTAAAATTGAAGAGACTAGAAACAGGATAATATTTGTTTTTCCTATTACAGATCTTTCAAAAAAAAAAAGTATGTTTTTCTAGGCAAGCATGAAAATAGAGATGAAAGAGAAATTTTCCAATAAAAAAAAAAGGATACTTGGTTGTGATTAGTGGAGGGCTAGGGAATAAATCAAAGCAACAAAAGTTGCTGCCAACTTGCACAAATATTATGGCTAATTGTCAAAATCCAATCAAGTAGAACAAATACATAGCTCTGCTTTAATCGTAGTCTGCCATAGTTTGCAAATGACAAAATAACACTCTTCCAGCTAAACAACCAGCTTCTCTTTCACTGTGGACAAACTTGTGAACCATGGCCCTTTCCTTACCTGTGCATAGAACAGAAGAAATCCTTGGTGCTGTACAGCAGCAGTCATCAGGTAAGACAGCAAAACTTAAGAGGAAACTGTCTCAGCCAAAAAATTTTTTTTCATCTGGAGAAAAAGTACATTACACTTCCTATTCATCCAGCCCCTGGCTCTCTGCAAACATAAAATTGGCTATCAAATTGTGCATAACTAAGACAAAAGGGCTCCGCATACAAAAGCCAGACAGCCTTTGTTTATTAAATGTCCTTTTGTTACTAGAAGCTTTCATCACTTGCACTAGAATAATGGACATGAAAACTAAAGTGTAACCTTACCAGTCTAGGTCCATGAAGAGCTCAGTTGTCATCAGCCATCTCTCAGAGAAGTGCATACAGAGAATTATATGAATTATCATTTTAGAAATGATGTAGAGACACCTACTTTCTCACATTTTTTAGATTATAACATCTGTTAACAATGTGTCAAAATAACCATATCTACATGCTGGTTTGTAATTTCATGTGATCATGATGTTATTTGGGCTGTTATTTCATGATCTGAACATTAAAACAGTTTCAGTAATAAGAGTTCATACAGATTTCCAAAGTTCATAGTTTTTATATAGTTTGGTATTCATTGATTTAAACCCTTAGCAAACTGTGCTTTGGATTAAATATTGTTGTAGACTATGACCATCTAAACCAGCACTCTTTACCAAACTGCCATGGACCCAAGCAAAAGCAGGACTCAAACCCTTCATTAGGAATTCTCAGTATTGTAAAAGTCGTAACTCCTCTGTAAATTATATATTTAGGAAATATTTTAAAGGTTAAACATTTCCACCAGAAATGTCAATGTTGTCTATAAACTTGAATAGTGTTTCTTACCTGGAATACTCACCTACATATTTCTCTAGGGTACCAGAATAAGGTCAGCTGCACTTGTTATTGAAGATGATAGCCATAAGACTTTGAAGCTTCATGATTAGCTCTTGTTCTCTAAAAATTCAATGAATCTATAGACCACCAGACAGACATTTAATTTTTGCTGCAGAAGAAATATATTTAGGTTTCATACTCTGAGCTGCTCTTCTGGGTCCAGGGAACAAATTCCAAAGAGTGGACATTGTCTTTATCAGTCCATGGCATTGGGAAATAGTCTTCTCAAGTTCACTAATACTTTGTTGTACTAATACCGATTCCTCTCCCACTGACTGCTCATGAGAGGAAATTAATGAGCTGTAGATGTACAGGTTAAAATACTATGTAAGTTGCATCTGCATTGTGCTTAGGACTGCAAATTCAGTGTTTATTTCTCACAATTTTGTGAAGAAAGTCACTCAACAGTCCTCAACAGAAGAAGGACATGAACATGATGGAGGTCCAGAGGAGGGACACAAAAATGATCAGAGTGCTGGAGCACCTCTGCTATGAAGACAGGATGAGAGGATTGGGATTGTTCAGCCTGCAGAAGGATCCGGGGAGACCTTCTAGTGGCATTCCAGTATATGAAGGGGCTCTACAAGAAAGCTGGTGAGGGCCTGTTTACAAGTGCTTGTAGCAATAGGATGTGGGGCATTGGTTTAAGGGTAGATTTAGACTGGACATTAGGAAGAAATTCTTTACTATGAGGGTGGTGAGACGTTGGATAGAACAGGATGCCCAGGGAGGTAGGTGGCAGAGACCCCATCTCTGAAGATATTCAAGATCAGTCTTGATAAGGCTCTGAGCAACCTGATCTATGTAAGGATGTTCCTGCTCTCTGGAGAGGGGTTGGAACTAGATGACCTTTAAAGATCCTTACAGCCCAATGCATTCTATGATTCTATGCTCTTTTTTTTTTTTTTTTTTTCCTATTTATTTATTTATTTATTTTCTTCTGGTGAATATGGGACAGCTGCAAAAGACTGGAGGAAAGACATGGTGGTCTAGTGGTTAGGGTTCATCTCTCTCACTGCCACATCCTGTGTTTGATTCCTGATCAGGGAAGATTCTTTGTGACTTGGTCTAGGTAATCCTGCTCTGGCAAGGGGGTTAGACAAGATGATCTTCTAGGTTCCTTCCAAAGCCTAACATTCTGTGATTCTGTGACTTACTATGATATATACAGATTCAGTGCCATAGTCCTAGAAAAGCCATTGATTATAAACAATGCCCCATATGCAGTAGGCTGTCACTTTTTTGCTCCTTTTGAAACAAACCTGAGCTAATTTTAAAATTTCAGCTTCGTTGGTGTTTCTCAACCTTTCTGTTTAGTGTCTTTATTATTCTTCCCAAAAGATGTGTTAAATTATTATTGTCATTTTTTTTCAACTTCATTTGGTTCGTAGAATCATTAAGGTTGGAAATGATCTTCAAGATCATTAAGACCAACTCTCTACTAAATATTATCAGGAACAGTAAACCATGTCCTAAAGTGCCACATCTAGATGCTTTTTGAACACCTCCAGGGATTGTGAAAGCACCACCTCCCTGGGTCATCTGTTCTAAGGCCTCACCACTCTCTCAGTAAAATATTCTTCCTAATATCCAACCTAATCTTCCCCTGGCGCAACTTATGCCCATTTCCTCTTGTCCTATCATTAGTCACCTGGGTACTGGGTACCTGGTCACACCAGGTACCTCAGCTACTCCTCATAAATCATTTTCTCCAGACTTTTTACCAGCTTTGTTGCCCTTCACTGAACTCAGCCTAGAAGTACCTCAATTCAAAATTTTGGAAAATGCTAACTACCTAAGACCAGCTTGAAAATACAGATCAATATAACCCATGGTAGACATTATAAAGGTCTTCAGCAATAGAGGTCATAATGGGTTAAATGTAAAGGGAGCAATTTGATCTCAATCTAGATTCTCAACCTAGTAGTCACTGCTACTTCATAAGCATGGGGCATCCAAGCTATCTGGGTTGTGTTGGTGGGTATGACACTGGATCTGTGCCGTCACAGAACAGTAGCCAGAAGAGATAGTCAGAGTTGCTGTGGCCAGGGTGAGACATTGACATTTGTGAAACAGAAACCACACAAGGCTTTCTGAAGCCAGGGCAGATTCTGGTAAAAGACCATTTATGATTACAGGTGACAAGAACTAGACTTACTCTTCTTTCCAACAGAAAAAGTTGCATTTCTGAAGTGGATTCTGTTTCAGAGTAGAAAAATTGTGACAGGTTGTTAAGAAAAAAATAAATAAATGTAGAAAACACATTTTTATATCAGAGTAATCTGAAACATTTTGAATAGCTGAAGAGAAAGACAAGTCCAGAGACCTGGCAATCTTGGATGGAGAGTGGACTAGCATAGGGAAGTCTCACAGAGTGGGAGTGTGAAAGGGAATTGTAGTGGAAAGGTCACTTATATGAAAAATAGAAAAATCAGCTCACTGCAATCAAACCTTAGTTTCACCTTGATTAACCAAGGCAGAGTGCCTTGATGACTAGCACATGGTAAGAAACAAGATCCAAGCCCCAAGCAGAAGGGCAACAGCAGCAGAAAGGCAAAGCATCATGTGATGTATCGTGGTACAGAGTAGAGCTGAAAAGTACTTGAAAAAAAAAAATAAATTTAAATACTCCCAGAAATATATTAGAAATTTGAAATTATTTTTTTTTTCATAAATGGTAGTGCCCAAAGTCTGGGGATTGCAAGAAAATCAAAGTCAGTATTTTCACCCCAGCCACAATCTACACACCTGCTTTTTTGGAAGGAAAACAACAGAAATGAAAATTGTAGCTAAAATGCCAGGTTTTCTTGAACAGTAAATCTATATTTGAGCACAAAGCTGCACTAATTTTTGCTGTTAACTCTCTCCCATAAGTACATGAAAGACTCCCCACCTAAGAGTCCCTAACAGCCTCCTTCCTCCCTGCAGCACAAAACTACAGGTAATTCCAGCTACCCAAGATGTTGAACTCCAGAAATAAAAGCTGTCATTCTGAACAAGTTGAACAAGAAAACAGTGCTGAAGTTCTGTGTCTACGCAGTATTGGCAACATAAAATCTTTATATTTACCTTGGTGGAATTTTGGCATAGGACATTCAAAGTTCACACCTGGGTTTCTGACATAAGTTAAATCTAAACCTATCAGTATTTTTGGTGTGAAATCATATGTTTGAATACAATTTCATATCTAGTGTACCATAAATCTTGCAGAGGCATTTCTGATGCAGGTAGATAGGGTGATCTTGGGATCACACTGTATTAAAAAAATTTCCAGCATAAAGTGTATATTTTTTTTAAAAGTAGGACTTGCACAAGATAAGATGGAAGTTGTAATGACTTATTAACATTCACACAGCAAAGACAAACCTTTGTATAACAAACCTGCAGGTAGTCCTGAACACTAGAATTTAAAATTGTTCAGTTGCCAGTATTTCCCTTGCCATTTTTTGTGAAAGCAGGTTATTTTGTCAATTCTTTCCTTACAGTAAAGCCTATTTCAATTTATATGCAGGGAGAAGTATTCTGGAAGGTAAATCACTCTAACACGCTTCAGGACATGAAGGTTCAGGGTGGATCTATCGATTAACTGCTGGCTGGGAGAGGTCTGAGCAGGTGTTTTTGGTCTATGCAAGTTCAAGTGGAAAGTCATAAGATGACTTTGTCAACATGTATGGCCAGAGATACATGTATCCTAAAGTCCTGCAGATTTATTCTGGGGAGGAGTTTTCCCAAAAGAATGAATGTTGATGCCAATGGTAATGTCAGATGACAAAGGTATGCCAACACTGCAAATCCATTTACGATGTAGATGAACCCTTATTCATATGCTCATCTTCACTGTTATCCTAGTAGGATGACTGCATGTGCCCAGTCCTCTTTATTAATCTTGTAATCTTTTTATCTACGTACCTACTACAATTGCAACCTGTCTCTACTTTCCTGCTGCATCTATCTTATTACAATATTCGCCAAGTTACTTTAAAAATAGAGGTAAAAATGTACAGAGTGATTAATCAAATACAGATGAATGTATCTATAGTCTGAAGCTGCCTTATGATGTTCTTAGCTATTTATTAAGAAGTATGTTATTTTTCTGGTGAAGAAAACAGGTGAACCCTCTTTCTAAAAGACAGTTTGGAAGCAGAGCCATGTACTAGACTTTAATCACTATTTCTACAGTCACCTTTCAGTACAGTCTTTAGGTATGTGGACAGTAATCCTGTGAGCGAGTGAATTGATCAATTTTTAATACACTGGTAGATGATGTGAGAAGGGAAAAAAATATATTGAATAATTTGTTTATAAAATATTTTAATTGGCTGGCCTAAAATAGTAAAGGCATATACTAAGACAGTTCTTGGCTTTCGCAGCAATGACATCTTTCTCAGTTGTGTATTGATCAGTTATTAATTAATTCTGTTAGTGGAAATAACTAGCACCAAACTCCTTATTGATGTTTTCCAAGCAATTGTTGAAAGGCATCTCAGCAACACGCATTGTTATGGTGCCCATCTTGTCAACTGGAATGCTGGGGTTGACAAAACCCATATTACAACTATGTCAAGATTTAATCTAAGTCAAGATCTAACCTTTTCCTAGACAAGATCTGAGGTATACTTTTAACTGTCAAGGATAAAAATTGGTATTTTTGTAATGTTAGTTAATATACTCTGTTAATTCACTCATGCTAGCATAGGCAATTGCATTAATTTATTTTTTTTCACTTAAAAATGTGAATCAAATTTAGATTTCTTGAAATTACTAAAATCATAGTGTACTGTGATTTACCGTATATGAACAAATTTAAACAGGACTTAAAACATTCCAATAATGCAAACACAACATAACAGCAAGCCAAAATGTCTTCTTTAAACTGTTTTTCCAATTCCAAAAAAAAAGTCCTAAAGGAGTCTTAGATGAGATTTTACTTGAACTGTCAAAATCTCTTTCACAGGACTTATCATAAGAGGCTCCTGATAAAACTCCTTGGGCACAAGGTGAAATGCAGAGTACAGCTATAGGTCAGGACCTTCCTGAGAGCATCTGTTGCTACAGGTGATATGAGTAGCAATGAAATTCTTAGGAACCTTGTGCTAGAGGAGTCAGGCACAATATATAAGAAGATATAATGCAATGGTTTACCTTAGTTAAGGCTAATAGCATATAATAATAATTTGCAGGCAGTGATACCTGCAAAAGATTCCAGAAGGCCCAAATGCATGTGCAATAAGAGTTGTGTTGGGAGACATTATCTGCACTGCTCATAAACCTCACTAGCTAGTGTCAAGATACCAGTCAGAGTTCAATTTCCTATAGATTATCTTTGCTTCACATAGGAAGTACATCCAGAACACTAGTCCTTCCTTTGTTCCTGAGCTCTCAGAAGGTACCAAACCCTACAAATGAACATTATCATGTACATGATGCACAAAAGTAAAAGATTACATTTTGGCAGTTGTTTTCAGGTTGCATTTGGTTTATTCCAAGCACCTCTCACTTAATTCTCACCCAGACCCAGCAAGTACTTTTATTTTCCTTTTGTCAGTCTAGATAACTTGCTCTTTTGGGTCAGCTCTTGACTCCAGGTGTCCCTTTAGAGAGTATTACAATGTTCAGGAAAATAAATCCATCTGGTTGAATGAAGACTCTACATAAATTAAATGGGAAACTTGCAGCATGCCACTTTTTAATCTAAACAACATACGTATTTATATCTGGATAACAAAAACTATGGTTCTGAGATTTAATTTATAGGCACTTCTAACAAAGGTGCTGCAAAAATGTTAACAGTTACAGTTATTTTATCTCAAAGTACCTTAATGCAATATAAGCCTAAAACTAGGGGCATCCAATAATTAGCATCTGAGACCCCGAGGTCTGCTAGTCAAAAAGAAATAGGGTTAAAAACTAGAAGAATTTATCACCTTCTTTTCAAGCTGAGATATAATTTATACCACACATCAAGGCTTCCTGTGTCTAGGAAATGTTTTTCCCCAAAACAAGTCCCTCAAGTCACTAGTTGTGGGTTTGGAAAATCCTTGCCTCCACATGTACCTTTCAAATTCATGTTACTATAATATAGTAGACATAAAAACAGGTAAGTTAGATGCTAGAGGCCATCTCTGATCCTAGTTGTCTCAGAAGACAATTTATATTTTTTTTAATTAATTTTTTTTTCTTGAACTAGACACATGTGATTTTCAAGTTACATTTCATGGATTGCAAAGAATCATTTCAGCACCACAATCTAAAGGCCAAATTCTGCTTTGTGGCATCCATGGTACCAATAAGTACCCTTATTTGTAGTTGGTCAGTATTAGTCAAGACAAACACATTAAACATTCTCACCAACAGTTCATCCTCCACAATATCCCTTCTCCAGTTTTGACTGAGCAGAAGTATGTTGAACATTCAAACATTAACAGTCCTTCTTAAGCTTGCAGAAAGTTCACACCACAACTTTATTTTGGAAGTGTAAAATTCTGGGCTGACAGAATGATAGATATTTTTGTGAAAAGAGACAGATTTTCACCCAAAATATGCCATATCTGTTGTTTCAGTTTCTCAAAGGTATGTATTATGTGGAATGTTCTATGATGTTTCTTACTCCTTTTCATCTGCCCATATGGATTTCCAACATATCATAGAATCATAGAACGTTAGGGGTTGGAAGGGACCTAGAAGACCATCTAATCTAACCACCCTGCCTGAGCAGGATCACCTAGACTAAGTCACCCAGGAACGCATCCAGGCAGGTTTTGAATGTCTTCAGAGAAGGAGACTCCACAACCCCTCTGGGCAGCCTGTTCCAGAGCTCTGTCACCCTCGCTGTTTTTGGTATTAGATATGCTTGCTGTGAGTTAATTATGATCAGTGAGCTAATACAAAAGTTATTTTGTTCTGATTCAGTCACCAGGCAAGCACTTTCTGGCACAAACATTACTGTGAATGAGAAGTGGGAATCTTATTTTCCATTAATGTCTTGTTGGTGAAATTTGGACTTGGTAATCCAAGAGTAAATAGGACAGTAGTGTGATTGGAACAAAGTCAGAGAAAAAAAAATGTGCAGCATTGGACTGATTCTTCTATTATAAATTTTTCATATTTATGCATACAACTAGGCTCAATTTGGCTATATAGCACTCCACTTCCTCCATTAACCTTAATGTTATAGGCAGACATTTATCTTTACAGATCATTAGCCACATATAGGTCATTTCTATAGGCTTCTTGACAAATTTAGTAGAGTTAGATAATTTAATTCACAGAGAATGTGATCTTTACTTTCCTACCAAATAGACAGTAAAATGGGAAACAATTCTTTCCAGATCTTGATGTCACTCTTGGACTACTCAGAACCAATGTATTTTCCAGTTCTGGGAAATACCAACACATGTGTTTGTGTGACAAGAGGCTACCTTGGCAACTTCCCTCTGTTTCCCAATACCATACCTCCCTTAGCACTTTAGTTCTGGGAAGAGCTGTTCATGGGAAAGGCTCGCTGGGTAAGTGGGGATGTCAAGGAAGGCAGTTGAAGAAATGGGAAAGTTTGAGGTAAATGAACTAATCATTAGGCAGTGACACAATGTCTTCCAGAATGTGTCAGATCTTTATTTCAAGGAGAAGTTCTTATTTGGAGTTGGAAGAAAATGTATCTTTATCAACATCAAATGAGATCTTGCCATGAGGAAACTCCAAAGCACATAAACTATAACAGTTCTGAATAGTAAAGACAGTAATCAGAGATTATTAATAGTGAGAAAGGATCTTAATGTCTGTAAAATAAAAATGCATGCTCCCTCTAATTGCCTGAAACTCAATGTCATGTCACTGTGTCACTGGTTTTATTAATAATAATAATAATAAAGTATTATGTTGATTTCCCATTTAAATGCTTTGAAAAGTTGTTATACAGTGAAGACAGATCAGTAAATTTTCTTTTTACAGAAAGAGTTGATACTCATTCATTAGAGTATTTTTTCTCATTAGAGACTCTCTTACTAAGCATAATTCAGAAAACTAGTATGTGTCATCTTTTCCATTCTCAGCTGTCAGTATACAGAGACACAGCACTGGGAGAAGAGTGAATGGGAAGTGTTAACTGTTACACTGATATTCATAGCCATGTAATTTCTGCAGGATGTAGGAAATAATTATATAGTTTTACTCAAGACTTATCACAGAAAATCGATTAATTCCTCAGTTTATCCAGAATAAGATACAGTCTTCAGACAAAGGCATACATTTGCTACGGAAAAAAAAAAAAAAAAAAAAAAAAAAAAAAAAAAGAAAAAAGAGGGGGTTTTTTTGGTTTTTTTTTTGGAGGGATATAAAAAGGACTTCCCTGTTGCTGGCAGTGGTGTCTTGCAATAATCCGGTCATTGTAAAGACATATCTGGTCCTAATTCCCAACACAACACCAGATGTTTTCAAGGCATGTTCCCTTGCAAGTCTGCTTTGCTGGAGAAAATAATGCAGGGATTTAATCTTCCATGTTTTGGCACCTCATCATGGCTGTTACAGAATGGTGAGAGGGATTCAAGAGCTGTCACATTGCCTAAGGCAGCTACAGTTGCCAGGGTGGGGGATTTACAGGAGGGTTGAAGTTGCTGCTGCAAACTCAGCCTTCAGTGGGCTTGGGGCAGCCGTGCCTGATGCAGGGTTGGTGGATTCCCTCTCCCAGAGCATCCCATAAAGGCACAGCAGGATCTGGCACCCCTCCAGCCAGCAGTCTGCAACATCTGACCACTCTCACACAGATCAGGTTGTGGGAGACTCATGCTCCCAGCCAAGCCCTAGTAATTTGAATGAGCTAGATATACCAATGGGACAGAAGATGTGAGCAATACAAGCAATCCACTGTGCTGTGGATCAACCCAGTCATCCCCAAAAGCTCTTGATAATTGGCTTCATGGTTTCTTTGCTCATGATGTCCAAACAGGTGGCCCTGGGCAGGCAGCAGCTGGGGGGACGCAGCCCACAGGAGACCTCCAGTTCCTGCTTCTGGCTGCATAAATTGTGTTTTCCTTTCTTCAGTCTCTCCATGTCTAGCATGGCTTGAAAGAACCACAAAACAGGTATGACTGATCTCACTATTACGCGTGAGCTCTGTGTGAGCAGCAAGAATAAATTTATATCACAAGCTCTCCCCATGTCATACAGGAGGTGCTATCTTTCCTCTACAGATGTGTCTCTCATCCTTTCTTTCATACTCTTGCAGAGCTCAGCTTTACTGCTAGCACCAGCTTCCAGCACTCCCTGTGCATTTCAGGCTGTCTCCCCGGTCTGTCACCTCACCTCCAGCAGAAAGAGTGATGAGAGTTCAAGATTATTCCTGCCACAGCCTAGTGTCTTTTGTACATTATGATGGTGGTAATATCAAGTCCCTAAAGAGGCATACAGATAAGCAACAAGACTTCTTTTGCTGTTTTTGTTTCACATACACCTGCAGTGTGTATTGTGAATTAGGATTGACCTTCCAATATTTTCATCTATAAGGATGGGGTAGTGATTCCTACCAAACAAATTTTAACTGACAATTTAGTCCACAATTGAGAAAATGCTGCTCTTTACTCTGTACCATGTGTCTAAGTTCCCATAATGATTCAGCAAAATAAATCATAATCAGAAATAATCCATATAAATCCTTGATTTGAGTAAATCAAGAATTGGGCAAAATATTACTTACTTACCTCTTCTTACATAGGAAGGAATCTAATAGTTGATGACTTATTTGGAGTATGATATGTCCTGAAAAAAATAGATCAATGCTAAAAATACATATGGCTCCTTTCTTGGTGGTAGAAATAATTTACCAAAGCCTGAATCACAGGTCTGTATAATAGTTAGGAAAGTTGCAAAAATGGGCAAATACACTTGGAATTGGCATATGGCATGAAGACATGCATCCAGTTGGTCAAATATGAGAGCAAATACCTATAATTTTGAAAAAATATTAGTTGTGATATAATGACATGAAAAATGGGGCACTTCCCTGATATTCTGTAGGTCTACATTAAATCAGGTAGTCACAGTCTCATGCCATTTTATCTCCAAAATAAAATGAGCTTGTTTGCAAAGCAGAATTTATAGCTGGACTACAGATACAGTGTTAAGTGTCTTTGTAGCAACAGAATGGATATAGCCAACCCCGCCCTTGCTGTGAGATGTACACATAACAACATCGTTGTCAAAAGCATGTAAATAGTGAGATCATTGAATGCTCCCATGAAGTTTGTGAGCCTCTGACCAAAGGGTTTATAGGTTCCTGAAAGAGATTCAATGTACTAAATGTGATCTGTCATTAAAGTTGTGCTTTTTTTTTTTTATTACACTGCAGTAAAAACTTTGAAGTCACAGCTGAGTCAGGCTATATTTTAGTATGCCCAGTAAAAACGGTAGGACATCATCCTACTGAACAGCTCACAGAACACTTTTTAAAGCACCAGAAAAAGAATACTTTAAAGAGCTTTTAATGAGAGGCTAATAGGATAAGGACTTGCAAAACCCTCATGTCTGGCTCTAGATCCATCTGCTAAGGGTATTATTATTTCACCATCATTTCTACTTTAATCTTAACTTCAGTGTAATAAAGGAGGTGTTTATTTCACTTCTTAATAAGTGGTAGCACCTGAAAAATTCTACCTAAGCCATCACAAGCTATGTTCTCTGATAGAGGTTCCTCCTTCCACACATGCTTCATCCAGTGGTCAGAATCATCAAGGCGGAGGTTCTCAAGCATGAAGTAAGGCACTGCACTGCTCTGCTTTTTATTGTATCTGCACAGGTCTTGTACTCAGCTGCAAGCAATGTCCCAGCTCTGACAGGCCACTGTGCTCTGGTGTTCTGCCTTTCCACCTGGGCACTGTGATTACATATTGCAGCTGCTCCTCCAAGTAGCAGCAATCACAGAAATGAGGAAGGAAAAAGAAATAAATTGCTTACATCTGGATCCTTATTAGACTGACCTTTAAGTGGTTCTTATTTAGATCATTATAAATGTCACATCAGGTCCTGACCAAGCTTACACAGATACAATAATATTTCAGTAACTGTGAATCAAGTTATACAAATCTTATGCAAAAGCAGAAATTCCCACCAAATACTCTGACATGTAAGATTTTTAATCTAAATAATGTCTTATACAATAGAAACTGACATTCTGTGTCACTGATAGCTAATAGTTCTCGGTGGAAAGATTGTTTTCTCTTTGTGATCAGTTACTGAGGAGAACAGAGAAAAAAAACAAAAAACAAGCCCTCAAACCAAAACAATTTAATAATCAAAGAAATGAAGAGAAGCACACTTTGTCCACAAAAGGCACATGAGCATGATGAGCAGGCCTCTATGAATCAGAACCTCTAAATCAGGTCTGGCCCACCTCAGGTTATGCCGGTACCTTCTCAGCTTCCACAAAACCCACCTCTGCCATCCTTTATGACTATCTGGGCTACATATAACCACAAGGAATGGGAGACTACAAATTTTCTTGCTTGTGCAAACTTCTTTAAGCACATGATTCTTTTTTTGTCCTCTATTCTTCTTCTTCCTTGTCCTGTCCTAATTCACCTCTCTTCCCTCTCTTTTCCATTACCACAGATGAAATGCCCTGAATTGCTCCAGTCTCATGTAGGACCTCATGCTGATGTGCAGAAGACACCCAAGTCTCCTCATGGCTTTGGGATGAAGTTTAATATGGAAGTTGATACAGTGTGCACACACATGCAACTTGTAACACCGTGGGCCAACAAGGTACTTCCTAGCCTTGCTGGGCACTACAGCCCACCATCTCCAGTTGCTTCAGCTTTTATGGCTGTTGTCTTCCAGTCGCTGCTCTCATGGGTTGTTCCCCCCACCCCAATCAACACTACAGAGTGAGGAACTCCTGCTCTGTGATCTCCAGCACTCCTGTGCTCTGTGACAGCACTCAAGCATCCCCTTATCAGCAGGGTGCCAGAGAGCTTCACAGGCATTAGCTTATTAATCCTCACACCACTCTAAAGATACGGGCAGCTATTATTATCCTTGTTTTACCAGGGAGGCCATGCGAGAGGATGGAAACTGTTCACGATTAAGCATCTCAACCCAAGGTCACACAGGAAGCACGGCCAGGTTGGTCTCTTCCTCTTGTTTCTGGGTCCTTGTGAAGGAGCCAACAGTGCCTCCTTGCAGCTGGGAAAAACTCATTTTGCTTGATAGCCAGTTCTTACACCCACAGAGCATCTGACAGACCTGCAGAAGTTTTAATATATGCATTAAATTTATTGAGAAAATAAACAAGGGAGAGTGTCCTCCAGTGCACAGAAACATATACCTTCGCATCAGAGAAAGAAAATCATAATATGTCAGGAGATTAATCTTGGGTGGATAGTTTATTTTGCCACATCTCCCATTGGCAATGATGTTCACCATCAGCAGAAAGCCATACTGTGTTAGGTGCTTCATCTGCTGGGATGGACGGGCTGTGCCCTTGAAACATACTTGGCATGAAGAGGAAGCAAGAAGCGAAAGGTGTATCTCAGAACATTGCTGCCACGCTGCATGTTATATTCCATCAGCATCTATTTTATCCTCCTGCACAACTACCTGTTAACTCAAATCATACTCTGCTCAATATTGTGACAAAGTGTAATTCTGAGGGCAGGAGAGAGATTATTATACCCCACTTACTTCTAGAAAACAAATAGTCCAGTTTCTTTCTATCTGCATTTTTTCTTCCTGTAAAAGAGTTATGATGGATGTGTGTGTTTTTAGCTGTTGCAAAGACTTGCATTTCTAAAACAGGATATACAAGAGGTTTAGGTTTTATTCTGTTTGAAAATACAAATAAAATATGGATTTTTTTTGTTTACTTGTTAAAAAATAAATCTGTTTTACAGCCATACCTAAACCCAAGTAACTCAAGTTTTCAAACTAATTGGAAATATAAAATTAAGGCACCTTAGTATGACTATGTTGGAAAAAACAGGCTGACATTTAGTCTTTCTTGAAAAACTTCAGCAAAGACATTAGCCCTTTCCACCCAGATAGTTTGATGTAGTCCAGATGTTTACTCTATGATGGGTGTGTACCTTCTGTGTCTGACGAAGAAATCAGCCCAGACATCCTTGAGTTCCTTTCCTTTTACAGCTTAAGAGGATTTAAACCTGTTTTATCCTAGTCTGCCTACTCCCATTATCATTAGAAATGGGCAAATCACAATAGGAGTGAAAGGCTGGCATAGGTCAGAACTGAAAGTTTTGTTGCCTAGACAAATGCAGCAAAAACATTTATCTACTTAAATGCTTTTAGCCTGCAAGAATGTAATAAACCCTGCATTTTAATTTCTGGGGTTTTTTTTGCAAACAAAATATTCAGAAAACAGCCTTTCTTACACATTTTGGTGCTTAGTCTGAGTTTTTGTTCCAAATCAGGAAGCTAGAGGTGCACAATAAAAAAACCCAAACAAATAAATATCTGAATCAAGCACTTGCTGATCTGATCAAGTTTATGTTTTTGTCTGAGATGTGAAATAAGCCACATTTCATGTACTGAGCTGTAACTAGTATGCCTTTTGTGTCTGGTCACCAACTACTTTACCTTAGGAATTTGCTGTCTTCAGAAACATGCATACATTTTATTTTCATGGATGTACGAGCTGTCAGTGTGTGCTCTCAGTGCTCTCTCACAAGATCTGAGCTGTTATTTCTCGCTCTGCTAATAGAAGATACAGGTCATTGTTGCTTTTCATGTAATGCTAAATGTGTCACAGATGAGAGATGGCATAGCAGACACTCCTCTCTAATACATGGACATTCCTTGTGTGGAACACCTGGGAAGATGAACAAAGAAGATGGTCCTTTTTTTTTTTTTTTTGCATGCTACCTAAGAGCTGAACGTATCTCCCTATCCTACAGTTATCTAACAATTTAGAACACTGTGAGATACTTCATATGAAGTATATGCTGTTTCAAGGTAAGAACATACCTACCAGTAGTTACTAGTGTATCAAACATGCTGTAAATCCCTACCTCAAGCCCCCTAAAATTATTCATATGCTCAGACATCTTTTGTTAAGTACAAATTATCCTATTAATGTATTACAATATCAACATTATATTGAATCCATTTCAGAAATTAATAAATCCAGCATTTGTATTTGGCTGGGCACAGACAAAGTATGTCAGACAGACAAAGTATGTCACCATGCTTACTCTGTACATTGAAAGTAGTAAAATTATAACAAAAAAACAAAGTTTCTAATTCAACTACTAATCATGTAGCAGTAAGACCTTGCAGAAATCCATGCAAATGCCAACAAACATCTGAGATGTGGCTGATATGTAGCCATTAATGTAGGAAAGGAGGAAGAGCAAAACAATGAATAAATTACTGGCTTGGCATTTCATAAAGCCTATAGAATGCCAGTGTCTGATTATCATATAAGCAAGATAAGGAAATAAGCCAGAGCAGGCTAGACAAATTTATTCCTAGTGTCACTCAACACTCTTGATATAAAGAGTTACATGAAGGATAAATGCATGCTGTTATGACTGTATTGTGGAAAAGAAAGACCAGGCCCTCTCCTTTCATAAATTCTTGTGGTAACACCTTACCAATGAAGACAGAATCTAGAGAAAGGGTGGATAATAGCAGTGCATATTCATGTAAGTGAATGGTTTTGTAAGGCCACTCTCTATTGTATTTGAAAACATGTGGAAATTGAGAGAGGTTCCTCATGAGTGGAGAATTGCGGAGGCAGGATTGGAGATACAGGAAGACTCAATATGAGCTGCAACAAATATCCACTTTATTTTAAGGTTTGCCGTATTATATAGGGTTTGTTATCAGCATTATTACGCAATTTACAGAATTACATACTGATTGGTTCTGCTTAGTTAATAACAGCGCCACTGTCAGTTAGTAATTTGGAAGCATTGAAGGTTAACATAAACATCACACGTACTGTCTTTTTTCTGCTTTGTGGTCAGTCCTCCCTATCTTTCTTCCTCTTGTGATATAACTTGTTTACTATGTTTCAGGACGAATGTCCTTGTAATTCCTTTAGCCTTAGTACATCTGTATCTCATGCTGTGCTTGTTTCAGCTTCAGAAAAGATAGGATTGTGCATCACTTCCAATGAGCCATGACCAATGTCACGTAGCCACTCACCAACAGAGAATGGCAAGTCTTGCATCCATCTTCAAAAAAGACTAGAAGGACTATCTGAGAAGCTACAAGATAGTTAGTTGTTGGTCCAGCGAGGAATCATAATACAAGTCTCCTCAGAGCACATTTCTGGGCATATGAAGTAGAAGGTGGACCTTTGGAACAGCCAACACAGATTAACCACAGCAACTGGTGTTTGACCAGCCTGACTGGTTTTGTGGACAAGGAGAGAGTGTCTGGGTGTCTCTTACCTAGAATACTGCATGTAATTTTGTCTCCTTCTGTACAAAGACACTGATCAGATAGAACAAATCCAGCAGATGGCCACGAAGATGTTCAGCAGCTGGAGCACTTGTTGAGGCTGAGGAGCTGGGATTGTTCAGCCTGGGAAAGGGACAACTTCCAGGAAACTTAAAAGTAGCTCCTTAAGACCTACAAGGAGGTTATCCAGAAGATTAAGCCAGCTTCTTCACATCCTTGGCAGGATGTGAGACAACAGATGCAAGTTCAGACAGGAGAGGTTCAGCCTGAAACTGTGAAGGCAAATAAGCTGGAGTAGGCTGCCTGAAACACCCATGCTATCTCCAGTCTTGGAGGTTTTCAAGACCTGTCTGGAAAAAGCTGTGAACAAACTGGTCTATAGTCAGAGCTGGCCCTGCTTTGAGCAGGATATTGGCCTAGTAATCCTCTCCAGCCTGAATAATTGGTCATATGAATTCTCCAACCTTCTTCATGCAGGTGACAGAAATGCAATGTAAGGTCCTGAAACAGCCAAAGATTTCTGTGGAGAGACAGAGAGGATCCAAAATTCAACATTTTGAATGTACAGTCATTGCACATTGAGGACACTAAAAGAGTTATTTCCAGAGTGCTCTAACCTAGCTCCTGCCAAAAGCCCCTCTTGATTACTCTGCTTGTCATAACTGTTCCATTTGCAGAACCTCCTCTTCTCCCAGGCACATGTTCGAACTGTGTGTATATGAGGAGGGGTAAGCAAGAACTAACATGCAGCAGCTGGTTATATTCATTTTAGGGGAATCCCTGACCAGCTGTTACTGTCAACTTCCCATTGACAATGGCCAGAAAAAAACAGAGCAGGGGCCAGGATATACTGAAGTGTTAACTGCAAACTATTATCTATGCTCTGTAATTATGAGTGCTATAGGAACTTGTATGCATTTCTCCATCATTCTGCTATTCTTTGCCAACATGTACATAGCAAATTTTTGGTTTTTTAATCTTAAATATGTCATTGCTGACTTGCTCTCCTGAAAGTCATCTGCTAGGTGGGAAACAAAGACAAGCAGATGTTTTACTTTTCATGCTGAGGAAGTGAAATTAGAGATCACCCTCCTAAGTTTCTTCATGGAAGAAAATTCAGAACTATGAGGAAAGTTACAGTTTTAACCCTGCACAGTTAAAACACTGAATCCAGTAGTTTTTAATCACTGGTTAAATAAAAATAAAATAGAAAATAATTTTTTTTAAAAAAAAAAAAAAGAAGGGGGAGAAGGAAGGAGCAGGAGGGAGGGTACAGGATGAAGAAAATTTTTCTTTGTTCTTAGTTATGCCTTGAAAATGTACTTATTCACATAGGCTAGGTAAATAGTACTTTAAAATTACAATTCCAACAGCATTTGTATTTGGAACAGAGATCCTTTGTCTGGCCTTCAAGAGCTGATACTACAAGGCACCCACTGCTAAAACAGATATTTGTCTTTTATTACAAAATGTCCACATGTTATGGCTTGCTTCTTAAATAAATGCAAGTACAAAAAATCCTTATAATTTTCTTTAATACTTTGCTCTTTTAAGGCACATCTGACAGTCTTCAAAAGGGCTATTGCATTATGAAGTCCAAGGGAAGTCAAGGGTAGGTGGATTTAGGCGAGCAGACTGGAGTAGAAAGGTTTTGTGTATTGACAACTCTCAGCAATAAGTGCTGCATGAAGGAACATTCATACCATGGACCTATTTAGTATCTCAGTGTTATCACAAATAGTAAATTAAACATTTTTTCTCACAGTCAAATACATTTTATGGCTTGCACCCATATTATTTTAATTTCATTTGAACGAGCAACAGTGCTGTTTCTCCTTTAACTTCAGTATCTTTCTAATCTATATCTCCCTTTTTTTTTTGGTTTTTTTTTTGGCATTATATTTTGAATGAATTCATACTAATAGGTGAGCAGTCGGTCCAACCATAACTCCAGATTCAACACCATTCAACTCTGGTACTGTTTGGATTAACTTTAGCCCAGATTTTCAGTAGACTTCTGTCCTTGAAATAGCACAAAACATGCCTAGAGCTGACTTTTGGACTATTAAGGGATTGAAATGTGGATCCGTATCAAATTCACAACTTGAGTTCATTTCTTAGAGGTAGTTGTGAGATCCAGCTCATGTATATTTTTTATCACTCTTGCAAATGTCCTTAATGTTAATTCACCCTTCACCTTTTCAATTTAGACGTGTATATTTAGGTCTTTCACAGACTTTCTGTTCAAATCACCCTCAGAAATGCTCCAAAATGGAGATCCAAAAGTGACTCTACATTTGAACATCAGCAGTCTCATTGTTTCATTAGAATAGTGGGAATAGAGCAAGCCATAAAAATCCTAAAAGCACTTGTTCGCTGCATCATTTCTCATGTGGCTTTCAAACTGCATAAGAAGGGAGACACTATGAAGGTAAAGGGTCCAAAACCTCGCACTAACAAGCAAGACCCAAAGGGTGCACAACACAACCAGTCTGCTTAAACACAACCAGTCTGCACAACACAAGCAGTCTGTTCTTAAATATTCTGGAACATCTCAGGAGACAGCATGGGAGATGTCCCAAGCTACTGAAGTAGGTTGTTCTCATGCACAGCAGGAATGGCAGTATATATAACCGAACTGAACCAAGAATAGGGCAAGGAGGGGGCAGCTTTTTGGGCTCTGAATTAACTCCCTGCTTTACTAATGAGAGAAAACTTAGATTTTTCTCCAAAACAGCACAACAGTAAGTGTTAAAAATGCATATATTAGGAAGATAACAATCTATGGCTTCTTGGGCTTACTTCACTTTTTTGAACAATTCATGACACTTTTTCTAAAAAAATATAGAAAGCTTTCAACAGATACCTTCTAAACTCTCCACCCTGCTTTGCTTTGTATAAGCACAAACTTCTGTACGAGACAGGATCTCTGCAGATAAAACCACTGTGAACAACAATAGCTGTCTGGGACTTGTGACCTGCCTCTGCATCTACTCCAGTTTTAATTTCTCTCCTACTTTTGAAAGGAAATACAGTCACAAGGTAGACATTGTCACCTTTCCATGACCTAGAGTTATACTCTCATTTCTTATTTAAAAAAAAAAAAAGCACTATCTTCAAAGTATTATTAAGTGAAAGGCATAAAAAAATTGTTTCTTTCCATCATTTATGATTAGTTATTTAGAAGTAATAACAACCACAGATGTATAGCATTGTTAGTACTAACTTTGCATGTCTCATTTTGTTTATTTCCAGTGGAAGCAAAACTAGGAAAGTACAACAAAGTATGATAATTTAATGATGACTAAGTGATATCTAATTATTTGATATGAATGTTTTCTATAAATTTCCTGGGAAATAAGTATTTGATAAGGGCCATGTCTTAAATCTATAAAGTCATAAGAGATGTATGGCATCTAGTGAATTTATAAGGACACAACTTTAAACTTTTCAGGAAAGCTAAAAAAAAAAAAAACAAAGATGAGATTTTTTTTCATTTTTGTTTTGTTATACAGTATGTTTTATTTATGGTACTCATTGGTACAGGATGTCTTGGAGACGAAGAGCTTATGCAGTTTTAAAGGGATTAGGGAGATTCATAAGGGTAAGTCCATCAGTAACTATTAGGATATCTACTTGTAAGAATTACTACACTATAAAACCACATCTCGTTTGCTGTAGCTTTTTATCATCAGATAGACCCCTATGTCCAGATGGGAATGCTGACCTCCACGCAGCTCCAGCAGAGTGAATGACCTGGACAGGAACCTGAGTCAGATAGTTGTATTCCATCTGCTCTTTAGTATGATATCAGTGCAGGGCATTGCAGCACCCCATCACTTCTTACCTACAGCGTACCTAGAAAGGCATGTTAGCAAAGATGAAGGACACTGTGTTCCTAATCCCTCTGTGGGGGAAGCTACTGGGAGACTTCCTTCACTGGAAGCAGACAGTGAAAAGGTCATGTAAGTTAGTATTCAGTGGGCTCCAGAGAGTCCAAAATAACTTACAGGGACACCCAACATCTGAGCCCTGGAAAGGGAATATGCATGGCTGTCTGTGACATTGCTTGTGAAGTTCCACTGATCAGGTTCCCTTACTCTCTGTCAGAAAGGAAGTTGGAGAATCATGAGCACCCAGGATGTACATATCCTAAAGCTCAGTAAACTAAGTCTTCACCATTTTTTCTTGGCACATGCTGAAAACCTTTCTCCAGTTTCTCAGTTACTTTGTAGGTCCCTATTGACATGCATATACTGCATAAGGCAGCAGGTAGAACTATAACACAACTGGAAATGGAATCAATACTGCTTTATGACCTTGATCTCCAAGCAGGCTAATTTATCCTGCTTGAGAGAAGGTCCTGCTGTGCTCCTGGATGAGGTGGCTTCTAGTAAAACAGTTCTTTGCTTCTCAATGCCTCATGTACTGTAAACAAGCCTCAGAGAAATCTTCCCAACTGTGCCACCCCTGTCGTCCCCCAATACCCACCCATGGCTCCACTGATCTGGTGTTCAGCACCAAGGCATAATAATTGACTTGATGACCTCAATGTTAAATACAGTTCAAAGAAAGCCCTAGAGATCACCAGCAATCCTCCTTAATTTTTATCATAGTCTTCCTCTGCATGTCACTTTCCCAAAACCAGCTATGCTTCCTCACCCTGAACAAAAGCATCCCATAGCCCACTGGTGTGCTAGTTTTGCCTAATCCATTTAATTTTCAGCAGCAGTCCTACTGATGCCAGCAGCAGACCTGAGAATTGCTAGAGGACATAAACAGAATTATTTTGCAGCTCAAAACTCATCAAATCAGCAACAGCATTTTGTACCAATTTTTTCTTCTTTTTGCTTGCAACACAAAAAAAGCTTCATTACACTGAGTAATTTCCATATATAAAAAGTCCTTTTCAGCCTACAGGTCTTCTACACACTTTGCCCTCTTTAAATTATCACAGAAGCATTTTTGTACAATTTCTTAAATTACATGGTCTTGTACTATTTAAAAATAAAAAAAACCAAAACAAACAACAAACCAACCAACCAACAAACCAACCAACAACGCTTTTTATTTTCCTTTTTTAAAAATGTGTGAATTAGTATTCAGTCCTTTTTACATATTTAAAAATGAAAATGTTTTGCAGGAAGTACACTGTTGGATCCCTAACACTCTGGTGCTATCTATCTGAGATGCTGACTCATATGTACTCCTGTGATGTATTCCCTTAGGCAAACAGGAAACAAATTTAAACCCATAAGACAGGAATCTTGCAAGTCAAACTGGCCAACATAATACATTTCAGTCCTACAAGACATAGGGTGGAATAGGAGGTTGCTTCATTCAACATTGGCTTAGGTCCCTCTGCAAATATTCAAAAATCTCCCAGGCAGAGAAACCATTCTGGCATCAGGGACTTAGGTGATTTTGTTACCTTTTAGACCTTGACAAAAATAATTTCACTATGAGATTTACCACTTACTTACACCTTTCTATCCAGCAAAGGCTTAATCTGCATTTATAAGATTGTGATGCATTAATTGGAGGGATTATAGAAGCTTTTAAAAAATTTCTGATTTAATATATATGTTCATGAATGACTGAAGAAGGAAACAACCATGACCACATAAAGTACTAAAAGGATATATTAAAAAAAAACCCACAGAAGTTCTTTCTCTTAAATGTGTCTATGAAATAATAAATACAAATACAAGTCTTACAGTGTTTGCATCACAGAAAATTGAAATTAAAAAAAAACAGTGTGTAGATCCATATGGAAATTAATGTTCTTCCAATTGCAGGTCTACAGGAATCTATTCTCCTTCCTCGCCCCCAAGGTAGTTTTCTGACAACAGGATGAACTATCATAACAAGAAAAGAAAAAAAAATCCAAATCCTGAGAGACAAACCAACACAGATAGGATCACAATGTAAAAGCAGTCATACTGAGCATGGCCAAAGATGGTTGTGGTCAGGGACAGATCACAGAATCACAGAATCACAGAATCACAGATATTAGGGTCTGGAAGGGACCTAGAAGATCATCTAGTCCAACCCCCCTGACAGAGCAGGATCACCTAGACCAAGTCAGCCAGGAAC
>WYEA01003400.1:69911-93612 GCA_033558465.1 Alcedo atthis
GGAAGTAGCCTCGGTATCACAGGCTCTGGTTGTCATGGGGGACTTTAATTACCCTGACATTTGTTGGGAAAGCTACACAGCCAGGAATGTGCAGGTTCTTCTCAGTGTCATCCAGTGACAGGACAAGAGGAAACGGGAGTAAGCTGGACCACAAGAGGTTTAAGGTCTACACAGGAAAAACATTTTCCCAGTGAGGGTGACAGAGCTCTGGAACAGGCTTCCCAGGGAGATTGTGGTGTCTCTTTCTCTGGAGACATTCAAGACCCACCTGGATCTGTTCATGCGTGACTTAGTCTAGGTGGTCCTGCTCAGGCAGGGGAGTTGGACTAGATGATCTTCTAGGTCCCTTCCAATCCCTAACATTCTGTTATTCTGTGAGATGGCTGGACAAAGACAGGAGGGAAACTATACCCTCTATGGTAAGAATAAGACAAAAGTTGTCTTCCGTATTTGATGACTCATGGTGGAAGGGAACAGATGGGAGTTCTAAATTTCCATACAACAACCTGGGTTTAGTGCATTTGAATTTATTTTCTCTCTGCATTACAAATGGTCTCATTACAAAGCTGTGAGATGAAGCACATGTGTATAGAGGAACAATGAGAGCCTCTGTCTATTTTACAGATTGCAGAAGGGTTGTAAATCATAGAGGCCATAAATAATGTAGTCCCCATACAATCTTGTGATGGAAAGCTGCAGTTGCATGATAAGCTGATCCTTATTTATCTCATTTACTTTCAGATACATCATAAAAAAAAATAAAATCTACTGCCAGGAAAGATAAAACAAATCTGAGTATTGTACTATCCTTAAAGATAAAAGGCTTCTGTTTACACCTGTACTGCCTCCGTGCTTCTTTAGTGGGTTCTGTATTTCCATATTGTACTGCTCAAATAACATAAAAAGAATCCAAATATTCTTTCTGTGTGTTTTATCTTAAAGAAGATCACTACCAAATAAATCATGTATTAAGAGAACTATGGCTGAGGACACTAATATCTTAAAAGGAAAATAAACTCTGTTGAATATATATAAGGGACTATAGAACCTGATGAATTTAGTTGGGCATGTCCTAATTGCTTCTGTTGTAACCATCTGCAATCTACAACTCCAAGGAACTACCACAGAAAATTAAACTACTAATAAAGAATAATTAAGAGCAAGTTTGGAAATTTGTCAAAAGGAGAAATATTTCTTAGTAAACCATCATTCAATTTCATTGATCGAAAGCTGATCAAATGATCTGTGGTTATGAAGCACACAGAAATCATCTTAGTTATAATCACTTCTTTGACTGCCTGGTATTCCATCTATATGTCACCATTTTGTGCCTCTAACTATTGTCCAAAGGGAACATGATAATGGGTCAATACAAGTTCTCACTCCTACAGTCACAATGACCTCATGTGCATGGCACTGTATGAGTGTAACTGATAAGAGAATGTGACCTATTATATGCTGTGTTCAGTAATGACATTGAGCTACCACACCAAAAACATCAGAATCCAGCCAGGGATAATGGAAATTAAACAAAGGAAAGGTGAAGAAGCAACTAGGTTTTAATTTTATTTAAAAAAAAAAAAAAAGTCTATCATTAATTAGTATTCATTTTTCTTTTGCCAAGTTAGAACAAAACTTGCAAAGGTTCATGCTCCTTTCAATAATTAGATTCTGGTTAATAATTAACATATTTGTAGTGTTAAAATTGAGATGTTTTCCACTAAAATATCAGAGTTAAAGAAAGAGGAAAGAATTTGAAAAAATAATTCTATATTTATGTATAATTTCACATTAACATGTTTTGTGTTCTAATATGCTATCTACAAGGTAGAAATTTTCACCAAATGAATTTATCAGACATCTTTGAAAGACTCTGAGTGTGTGCTGAAGTGGCATAAAAAATTTGTATTATTTTTTTCAAAGGAGAACTTTTATACTTTAATATAGCTTCATTTTAATTCAAAGTGACAAGCTGCTACTTATAAACATTTGGTGGTACAATTTTTCAGTTAGTGAATTTATAGTGCAGTACACTGAAAGTTTCTTATGCTCCTTTTTTGTTCAAGCTGCTGAAAGAGATTGTTGAACAGGTGGACCCGCAAAGTTTGAACTAGTCTTCACATCCACGTTGCAGTTGCAAAAAAAAAATCAGAAATAAACAAACAAAAAACATGAGAAGTTCAATTTTCCTTGAGAAGGTTCTTTGTATGTGAAGGGAGGAGTTACACATGTTGGTTTTGAACAAAGCCATAGGCTGCATCTATAGAACAAAATTTAGTAACACAACTGAAGCACAACACAGCACATGTGAAGAATGTTGCAATAACTTCCAAACTGTCCTGAGGTACCTTGGCTTGACTATGGAAACAGCATTAGCTTGAAAACTTATTTTGCAAATGTGGTTTAACAAAGATATTGAAGTAATGTTCTTCAAGTTGGGGGGTGGAAGGCAGCAGTCAGGCAACAACACTTAAAAGTTACACTGACATTAGGAAAATAAATAAACTCAAATATTGTTAGAAAATGATAGAAAATACCAATTCCATTAATAAGCCAAATTAATTTGGAAGTTTTAACTGGCATGTGGGAGACCAGTTACATCTTAGAGCGTTGGGCCTTATTTGTTGCTTAAGAGCAATTGAAGTAAAATTTGAATCTATTCAAAGAGCAGAGAATTGTTCAAATTCTCTGCTTTGATTCTCCCAAGAAGAAATGAGAATTCAGGAAGACTAAATATTATCTGTCTAGTGTCCAAATCTACATGCTATAAATGCTGTCCTCAGTGTATGCTTCAAGATGATGAACTGACAGGGTAAAGTGCTGAAAGGATACTCTCCCTTTTACACAAATATTATGGAATATTATGAAAACTGAACTTGCTTCTACTGGCTGCATGGCATTTTATCAAAGGCACAAACTTCTTCTGATTCACAGCTCAACTTTAAATAAACATCCATGTGGATTTTTTTCTGATTGTGTAATACTAACTGCTATGAATAAGAACAAACAAACAAACAACAAAAACACCCAACCCCAAAGCAAAATGAAACAAACAAACAGAAAATAAAATTAGAAAATTATTATTTGCATAAACATATATATAGCAGCTTGTCATAGTGGAATCTTACACAAGCAATCTGGAGCTAAAACTTACATAAATATGAAATCAAAATGTCTTAGTGCCCAGATCCTTGAAACAAAACAAATAACTGTACCTGAAGAGTTTTAGCAGTTGTGTTGTTAACTCCGTAGATTTTTCACATAGCTATTAAAATAATATTCTGTATCCATCTACATAATTCCTGTTAATGAAAACTTGCATCAAGGACTAAAGTATTCCTTGTAAAAGTCTATCAGCAACATAAACTACTATGCACAAAAAAAGTTATGTTACAGCATTCATCTTCTTTCCCTCTCCCCTCAGAACACAAACTTGACCAAGTGATAATTTTGCTATGTGCATTTCTTAGCTCTCATAGTTGCATAGGTAACACCAAGGGCATACTTTTGATAAGTACCCAAATAATTTTAATAGTAAAACCATTAAGTTATACAGACTTTACTTCAACACCCAAGAAAGAGATTGCAGGAAGATGCATTTAAACTCATTGATTAATTTTCACAGGTTTTTTTGATCTGTCTGAAATCCACAATATGGAGCATTCTTAGCTGGGGAATCAGAATAGTTCAGAAGTGACCTGGAGCACAAGAGGTTTAGGGTAAACACAAGGAAAAACTTTTTCACAGTGAGGGTGACAGAGCACTGGAACAGGCTGCCCAGGGAGATTGTGGAGTCTCCTTCTCTGGAGACATTTAAAACCCACCTGGATGTGTTCCTGTGTGACTTAGGTCTAGGTGATCCTGCTCTGTCAGGGGGGTTGCACTAGATGATCTTCTAGGTCCCTTCCAATCCCTAACATTCTGTGATTCTGTGACCTATGAATTTCTTTTAAAGCCAAATTAAACTCTTTTACTGTAATAAAATCCCAATTTCAAGGTTTCATCTTAGCTTTAGAACTATGACTGACCTGTTAAAGTGTCCTGTGATTAAAATGTAGTCACTGACTTTTTCATAGCACCATGAACTTGTCCCAGTGATAATGATATGGATTATTTTCATTTTTCCTCTAGACAATAGTCAGCAAAATCTTAATTAGATATGCCACAGCATGCTCAAGATTCACCTCTATGAAACTAGATAATTTATGCAGTGCATTAGTGTCAGAGAAAATTATTTGCTACTGTTTTGTTCTTCACCGTTTGAAGATATGTCTTCCGTGACCAGACAAGACACAGCTGTTAGAAAACCAACCTTTAACTATACCAAATCTTCTGTAGAAGTGCTGTAACAAATGTACCTGCGTGACTTTTTACACAGTCACTTAACATGAGTGTTGAGTCCACATGTGGACAATATGTACTTGTTCACCTTTTGAAATTGTTTGTGACCCTCTAAAAGTACACAGCTGTAAACAATGCTTAGATGCAACAACAGCTACATCCAAAATAACACGACCTGACTTCTGACAATCACATTCCTCTGTTCACTGCTTCAGAGGCCAGACTGCAGATCTGTTGTCATTTCTATTGATGATAGTAGAGATCACATCCAGTTGTGATCACTTCCAGGAAGACCACAATAGTGAAGTACTGAATGAAAAAAGGCAGGTGAAGATCAATTGAGATAGATGTGATACACATGATGAAAAGAAGCCCTAATTTCATCTGTGCAGTGATAATCCTGAGATTATTATTATTAATTATTATTAATGATTGCTATTGGCCTGGAATGGCATCTTTGCCATTTCTGAGACACCTCAGAAACATGAGTTCTACACCCAGCAGCAAACAAAAAACAAATAGACCATTCAAAATTAGATGGAAGAAATTCTGGACAAAAAAATTAAAACCCTATTCTGATATCATGTATATCTATGGTAATAAAAAATTTAAAATTTCAAGTACTTCTAGACCTCTGTCTTTAAGAATAGTAGAACAGGAAGAATTACAGGGAAAAAACAAGTTTGATCAAATGTTAGTATGAGAAATAACTAAATATTACAATTCCTTAAACTGGAAGATAACAAAATAAGGCAAAAGAAAGATAATTCACATCTGTTTTGTCATGCTTGATATACAATAGTCACTGTCTGACTACAACATGAGAGGGCATCAAATGAAACTAGTTGACTCTCAGATTCAACAAATCAAAAGGATCCTTACAAAACATGCAGACAGACTGTGGAACTCCTTACCAAAAGACACAGCACAGGCTGAAGGTTTACAAAGACACAGGAAAGCAACACATTCCTGGAACAACAAAGCCACCAATAGCTATAAAATACAGACATGACACCTGTTTCAGGGCATTTCTAAACTGTAGGCTGCTATAATACTGTTCTGGAGGATATTTCATGTTTTCTGCTCTTCCTTCTATAAAGTCTGTGAGGTGAGATTACCAAATGTTGCTGGCCAATGCTAAACACTAATCTGAGTAGATTGTATTAACTTGATCTCTTTTGTGAAATATTTGTGGACTCCAGTGCATTTGTGCTCCATTCTTTCCTATTATGAAAAACAAAACCAGTAAAATTTGCCAGACCTATTTGTAACTGAGCAAATAAAGAAATGTCTTCCTGATTTGCATATCCCCTGAAATCCTTTTAAAAACTGGGGTTACATTAACCTCCATTTCAGTCCTGTAATAACTCAAAAAAATTTAATTTTCAAGCTACATTAGAATACATGAATGCCATTTTGCCTATTCATACTACACCTTTTCTACCATCACTTCATATTTGAGATATATCTTCTAATTAACAATCTATAAAAAGGAAATTGGTGTAGAAATCTCCTCTTTCTTTTGCATCTGAGCACAGCTCTTGAACTTCTACTGTTTCTATAAAATATTGGTCCTACATACTGCCTAGAAGTCTTAGGTTTAGGGTCAACACAAGGAAGAACTTTTTCTCAGTGAGGGTGACAGATCTCTGGAACAGGCTGCCCAGGGGCATTGTGGAGTCTCCATCTCTGGAGACACTTAAGACCTGCCTGGAAGTTCCTGGGTGACTTAGTCTAGGTGATCCTGCTCAGGCAGGGGGGTTGGACTAGATGATCTTCTAGGTCCCTTCCAACCCCTAATATCTATGAATCTATTATGCTCTTCTATGAGTTGCAGTGTTCTAAAAATATGCTTGGTCTAAGAAATTTGGTAAATGTCAGGTTAAAATTACACTTCATTGTGTTTTAACACATTAAATACTATGAGACCTAGAACTGGAATCCAGTATGCTTGCAATTGTGACAGATTTACTATAGTTTTCACTTCATAAACTGAATGGGTATGATAACTTCTGTATAGCTGCTAGAGTTATACTGCATTAATGGTACTCTCACAGAATCACTTTAAGTATAGCTTTATGATTTAAAATATATGGGTTTGGGTAAACGTTTTATTTGTTTGCCTTGCTCAAATGTAGTCTCCATGGCAAAACAGTATTTTATTTTTTTTTCTGTTCCAGCTCCTGGAACTGTAACATGAACAGGAAATACTAGATTAGATACTAGAATTAGGAAATATTAGATAGATACAACCACACAAGGTAATCTGCCAGAAGTTTCTCTGTTCTTCTCTAGAGTCTAGTCCATTGAAAGGTGAATCTGCTTATCTTACATATGGGCAAGATAGCTACAGTCTCTGGCAAAATTCGGTGATGCTTAATGTGTGAGCAGTGCTTCCAAGAAACAGACAAAGGCTGAGAGCCTGAAACTGGCCAGTTTTCAGGTCTGTCACAATGTTGCATTGTCCTAAAGAAAACCTGCAGCAGAACTGGGATTAGAAACTGCTCATGAGAGCTCTCATCTGCCAAAACAATAATGAAAATATACACACTTGAAGAAAACTAACCTATAAAATACAGATGTTCCCATTCACTCTTCAGGCCTATGCATTGTTCCACTTGTATCCCAAGGTGAAGGTGATAGTTCTGCTCCTTTGCTCTCATATCTGTTTTTCATCCTGAAGACCCCACTTAGGCTGCCCTCCAAAACTCTGTATTAATATGTAAATTTATATTAATATCTTATTGGTGGTCCAGTCATGTAAGATTTCACAGGTGAACAAGATGTGAGAGAGAATTTGTAAGCAAGAGAAAAGTGCCTGTAACTTTTATCTATTACATCCCATGGCATGAATGGCACAACTTGCCAAGAGTGGTTTTTCTGAGGCCAAGTGAAATCGTACTAAAAATTCCCTTATGACAAGATTAGTTATGGGCAAAAAACAAAGTTGAAACCTTCTTCCCATCCTTCAGAAAGACATGATGGACAAGGAAACCACCACAGCCGAACAGAGAAAAGTGTCTGTGTTTAATATTAGGACAGAAATGTATCTTAGTGGGGAAAAAAAAGGGTCTGGTTGATAAACTTTCTCCTAGGCTTTTGAAAATCAATACTTTCATTCCTGCTCCATCCCATATTTCCGTCTTGATCCTTAGCTTATTATTTGGTCCATTTTTAACAGTCACCAAGCCTTGCATCTATCTCTATAACTTCAGCACCCACATCTATGCATTAATTTTATTACCAGCAAAACAATAAGAGTGAAAGCACGAACTAGCACTTGAGGTCCCACCATGTCTTCCCACCTAATGCCACTACCAATAGGCTGGAGTCAGAACCTTTCAGTTTCTTGTAGCTAGCACTTCCCACCATGACACCAGGGGTGTCAAGATGTAACACCCTCGGTGTGGTTGCAGGTTGCAAGCAAAACTAGCTCTTGAGTAGTAATATGATGTTGGCATTTGGTTAAAGAAAATAGATGAGTGATGTCATGTTTGCTAAGAAAGCAGCATCTCTTCCCTTTTAGCAGAAAGGCATACTGTGCTTGCTTGTTCTTGCTTGGCTCTAAGCAAAGGCACCAGCATATTTTGGTGGTGTTTGAAGCCAGAAGTTAATTTTGCAGCAAGTCTGGCTCTCAAGTTCATGTGTATGGATAGCAAATTTATCAGTGACTCCTTCAAAGTGACCCAGCTTTTGGAAGCTGCTATACTGTAAACTATACCAACCCTGGGAATATCAGGAAATTATGGAAAACCAAGATATTGCTGCACTGAAAATATGTTTAACTCTGTAATATATTCCTTTTCTGAAAAAAATAAATTCATGATTCATTAATTGGAGTCTAATTAAAGAGAGTGAGGAATCAGTGTTCCCTTTAAGACAGTCAGGATGAAAATAAGACTTAAAAGACCCATTCATGGATTGCTCCTGTCTTCTCTAGAAGTATTTTACCCTCCTTTTAACTTCTGACTCATGAGTGAGTCAAGACCGGTCTTCTCTTTTGTCTTACAGAAGGAAGATCGGATGAAAACTAACACCCTGACACTGTGCCTGTTCTGGCCCATATGGTAATTTGTTTTGTTATAGCACCTGGAGCTGTTTGAGGAGATTTTCAGTCTGTGGACATAACAAACCAACTCTCCATTTCTTAAACCTATAATTTAAGGCAGTTGACTTGTAACAAAGAAAGCAACATTAATTAATTAATCTTGTATATTTTCTAACGTTTCTTCATTTTTAACAAAATCTGGTTTTTAAACATGGCTACCTTTTCCAGGACATCAAGAAGTCTGCTTTCTTTTTGTTGCCCCTCTAATCTGTTTTGCAGCCATCCAGGAATTGATAAACAGACCTTTTTTTTTTTTTTCTTTCCAGTTTATTCAAGTTTGTCACCTTTTTGTGGTTGTTTTGTCACGTAATTGTGGCAATTAAGGGTACTTAAGTGAAGAGATAGTAAAAGCCTTGTACCTATTAAGGATGCATCCTGAAACTTTTAAAATAAAAAAAAAATAAAATTAATTATTTAATTTAGCGGGTATCCCCTAACAAAAGGAAAGGCCACTGCATCAATTAGAAGATAGAAAAATAGTTTTCAGAGTTAGAATAATTATGGGGAATTGTAATTGATCTAATTGTGATGCTATTGTGTGTAAAGATTGTACTGAATGAATGAGAAATAGCTTATTGTGTTTTAATGGTAAACATTGCAGTACTGAAATACTCAATAGTCAACAAAAAGTTCACCAAGAATTTTTAATTATTTGCATGTAACACCACTAATAGTGAGAAAGTGGAGTGCCTTATAATTTCAATCTCTGACTCACGGGGTGAGTCGATATGTATTTTCTCTTGTTTTTCTTTAGGGAGATTATTACAGGATCCATGCCATTTTGCTCTCAAACAAAATCTCAGGAGCATCTGGGTATCATTGTACATTTAAACCCAGGCCATGGGAATGTACTTACTGTGCTAATAGACTATATATGTATTACAACTAAGGGCATAGCTGCTCCCTCAAAAAATCTTGGGAGACACCACCAGAGTTAGTAAATGTATGTTTTGATAAGACAAGCTTATCAGTTTACCATCAAGTCTGAGGTGTGATATGTTATGTGGGGTATATTTGTCCACTGTTCTTTCTTCTGCCTAGCAAGAAAGGAGGAGCTTTAGAGATTAAATTATATGATGGTAAAATAATTGATGGTACCAGAGATCAAATTTATAGTCTAGAGTGGATTATTAGATTCCAAGCAGTAGTGGAAATCATGACTAATAAAACAGACAGTAATCTTCCAACATTGTATGGTTTTGAATTACTTATTGGCAGAAGAAGGAGGAGTGTGTGCAAAATTGAATTTAACAGATTGTTGTTTGAAAATTTATGATAATGGGAGAGTTGTAAAGGATATCACACAAGGAATCCGGAACCTGACTCATGTCCCAGTCCAGACCTGGAAAGGCTGGGAATTTTCTATGTTTTCATGGCTTCCAGGTGGCCCAACCATCAAACATATCCTCTTTTTTTTTTTTTTTTTTTTTTTTATTTTGTGTGGTTTAGCAACATTAATGTTTTTGCCCTGTACAGTTCCATGTTCTATCCAGCTCATTCAACATGTTGTACCCAAGACAGAGTTTGTAACCACTTTATCCGCAGACGGTGTTAAACACATTTGTGTAGTTTACCAACCAAAATCATCCAGGGTAAGGATTGTATAAGAAAATTCTATTTTAATGATTCACTATTCTATATTTTGTAGTTTGCTTTTACATAGCTAGCTTTAAACTATAATTATATATGAGTTGGAAAAGCCCTGAGCTGTGTACGCGCATTGATGGCACAAGGGCGCAGACGTCTTTTTCCTGCTGCGGAGCCAGAACAGCATGTGGCCAGCCTAGCGCAGGCCAAACCAGCACCCAGACTCCAGCACAGCCGACTCCTTCACACTGGACCTTGGTGCCACTGACCCACTATGAACATCTTGTAAATTTAAAATTTGCAGTTCTTTTCTCCTATCAGCTTGGATGAAGAACACCAGTCAGAGTTGGACTTTGCAGCAGAAGGACTAAACTCCTCTTGGGAGTTATAAATGCTCAATAAAAGTGGAGACATCGGCCTGTGGAACATGGTAGCAGAGAAAGAACTATTTGGACTTTTGGGGATTTTGGGTCGAGGGTAGTTATTACCTTTGTAGTTATCTTTGTAATTGTTCTTAAGAATTCTTATATACCTGCTGTTATTGTTGTTTCTAGCTTATGCTCCTTTCTAACTTTTCTATCTTTTCTTCTCCCCTTTATGCACAAGTGTTAACCTGCTGCAGGCAAACAAGATGCCATCCAGGCAGGCAGGCAGCAAATGTGTTCAAATTTCTTTTTTTTTTCCTTATCCATCTTTCAAAACCACCACATAGGAGGAAACACATGCTGAGCCATCTATAAAGTAGGATTGCACCGAGTCATGGGGTGATGTGACACTCAGGTCATATAGTGTTTGACTCAAACAATCTAAGTCGTTAAGACAATCAAGGTATCTGTTGTCTGTCTGGAGACATCTGAACAGTTGAACAAGGGTAAAGAAATATTTCAACATCACCCCCTGAGGTGAGTGTACCTGAGACTGGAGATGGGAAGAGGTCTGAAACCAGTGCCCTAGAGTGCCTTTTCTGATAAATGGACCCTGTGGCTGTCTGTTGACTTACAATGGCTGAACTCTCCAATTAGCCAAACTAAGCACTGTGCTAACTACACCCTCCCTTATCTCGAAGGAGGAGGAGGAATTTCTCACCTGTACAGGAGGAGGAAGGGGTGTGTAGTGAAAAACTGTATAAAATCTGCTTTATGATGGAGTTTTCAGAAGCATTTTCCCCAAGAAAAGAAGCAGCAGCATTTTCCTGGGAAAGGAAGAAAGAAGTTATTTTCCCCACTGACATCGTTGCTGGACTGTGGTGGTGACTATACTATCACTTGTACTCTGCTTTCTCCTTTCTTTTCTGTTTCTATTTTTCCCCCTACTCTCCTGTTTGCTCCAGAAAGTCTGTTTTGCTACTGTAGTAAAACTTTGTCGTGCATGTGGCATTTGACCTCGTTTGTGCCTTAATTTCACCATTTGGGGATCACCTTTAAACCTTTCATTAAAAATTGCCATGTATCCAATATTGGATCGTGACAGCATATTAATAGGCTAATGGCACCTTAATGATGATTTCCACCACTCTTCTAGCGTAGGCCTGAGTCTTCTGATCTCCCAGAGTTCTAGTAAATCTACTGATCGTTTGTCTTAGGATCTACCTAACCTAAAGGAATTTTTTGCTATTATTTAATGAACTAAAAAGTTACCAGTTAAACACTGGCTGTTGCTTTGCATGATTTAGAGACTGTAGTAATGACATTCTTCCCTCCCCTGACTTACCTCCCCTTTAAGTGAACAGAGGGTTGGTAACACAATAGTTTGCTTTTCAGCAAATAGAAATTTTATCATTGTCATTTATATGCTCATACTGCTGAGGGAAATTCACCTTTGAGAGAAGATGCCAGTGGATACTTTCCAGTTGTTTGAGATACCACCTTGTGGACTTTGTCTAAACAATCAAAGCAGAATATAAAAATGTACCAAAATACATTTTTAAAAAGAAAATTAATCTATTTCAGGGTTTCAGAACTGGATTCAATCTTGAAAAAAGCCCAGGGTGAAACACTGGCCACTGTGAAACTGGTGATAAATCTCCCCTTGCTTCACACTTCCCTAGCTTGTATTCTAATGTTTCAAAGGTAAATTGATTTTCCTACCTTCTTTATTGACATAATGCTGATATGGCAATAAGGAGCTATTCATATCTACCATACACACACTGTGCTCACCACATTCAGCATCAGAACTGCCTTTCGCAAATAGCAGGAGGGAGAAAGTGGCAATTGTTAATACATTTTCTGGACATATTTATTTTACCTGTTGATATTTTGAGAAGCAACTCAATTCTCATACTTAAAACAACTGTGTTTGTGGGACATGACCTATTTGCATTAAATCATGAAGTCCTATTCTGACTAGAAGAGGATAATCACAATTTGTGTTTATGAAAATTGCTAATTTGAATTATTAGTAACAAATTTCTAACAATTCAAGCTTCCAAAAACTCTTCTGTACACTCTCCAGGATGGTTTCCATTTGTGCTACCACTGTGCTTTGAGGAAAAAATGCATGTATCATGTACAAGACAATACTTTTCTTGACCTGCATCCCACTTGAAAATCCAAGCTCTTTCTTCTATTCTGTGCTCTGCACTAATTTTCTCCTTTTCATGTGCACCTTCTTATATTTGTAAGCTTAAATCAACACAGTACAAAAGCAAAGTTTTTCTGTTAAAGAAGTGGTAAAGCTCCCTAATGAACCATGGTCTCCACAATAAATCCAACATAACCACACCATAATGTTGACTGTACAACTATTATTTTCTACATCACACATGAGGGAAAATATGTAGTCTCAACTCATGCTGTGAAATGGCAATTATTGCCAATTATTAATTTCTAATACAAGTGATGGTATTTTTCTAACATTTGTGACATCTCAATATTTTATTGAATGTTTCAAAAACTTTACAAAAGCTTATCAACAAAAGTAAATCAAGAGAGAGAAATTAAAAACTGCCTTCCCCCAGACTCTAGATATCAGTAAACCTTTTATTTAAAGTTACAATACTTTAAGTTATAATCAATGTTGTTAGAAATAGTGTTAGGAAAGCATAATTTATTTATTTTTTTCTCTGTTGCAGGGATAAAATGTATTGATGGTATCTTTTCATGTGCTACGACTACCCTGGTGTGAAGTGGGGGAGGGTGAGACATTCTGGCACCTTGTTCTAATAAATCTTCTTCAGTTTTCTCATGGACACAGCACATTGTAATTTAGAAACTTGGCAGGGAGGAAGTTCGAGTGCAATGTCTTCAAAAGACTGTGGCTTTAGAGAAAATATAAGTGAATGAACATGGCTTGAGTGCAAGTAAGAAATACATTCCTGGGCTGAAGAGCTACGGCATTAATTTAAACTTAAGACTAGTTCTGCTTGTCCGTAAGTCAGAAGAGTTTTGGATTGTTTTCATGTGTAAGATCAAAAATACAAATAAATTGCATTCCCTGACAGTGGGTGGAAGTAATATCTCCAGCAGCTTTGCTCCCAGTATAAAATAATTGCTGCAGTGTTACACATTTCTAGGTTTAGTGAGTTGAAATTCAGCTGTCATACTGGGTCTGTTCAGGTCTGTTTTATGAGGCTTTTATCTATACATCTTCAGCACTCTGCTCTAGCTTTATTGCCTTGTTTTTCCTATGTGTTGTTTTGTTTGTTTGGTTGGGGTTTTTTTATCATTACTGTCATGGCTGCTTTTCACGGGCACAGCTTTGCCAGTGGATGGACACTTGGGGCCACAACTATAATACCCTTGGTTATAAATGGTCCTGCTTTATGAAGACAGGAAAACAACTCATTCCATAAACCATTTTACCACAGCATTTGACTTACCTCCTCCATCCTCTTACATCAGAAGGACAGTGAATTGTATGCCTGAGGGGTGCCCAGATTAAAAACCCGGTATAGTAGAATCAGATTTAGTTGTGGGGTGGGGTTTTTTTTGTTGTTGTTGTTTGGGTTTTTTTTCATCTTTCAATGGTACTTTCTGTGTCCAATATTCAAGCTGTGCATGAGATGAACATTGTTATAAAGGAGCAGTAACTGAATTGTCAATTTGTCAGGTAGTTCTGTGCCACCCAATGTATTGTGCTACCAAATGCTTTCTTTATGAATCTGCAACATAAAAGTTCTTGGTAAAACATAGAATCTGTACATGTAAGCACTGTGACTTAGTTCACTGACCCATGCTACCCCTGCCATCAAAGGCTCAGCCTTTGCTCTTCCAGACCTTTTGCAATGTCTGATTATTTTAATGGATTTTATTGTAGCTTCTAACTCATTCAAGACAATCACACTTATGTCAGCTTTTACCTATGTGTGAAATAATTCCATATTTCAATAGTCACTAGTTCAATTTCTGAATAATATGCCAAAAGAGTATTTGGAAGAGTCCAGATGTCCATTCTCTCTAGAATGTGTCAAATCTGGGAATGGAAAACTTCATGGAAAGCCACAGACACAAAGTGTCTGAACTCGCCACAAAACTCATTTATATGTGCCACACACCACGTTGCAGTTACAGGTTTTAGTCTTTGTGTCTTCCCTCATTCTTCGTAGGTATTATTGAAAAACAAATGAAAGTACTTACACAAAATAGCTGTAATGATAACTTCAATGTTATTTCATAGCAATAGCAAGTGACAATTTATCAATGACTAGACCCATATGTCACTCTCCATTCTCATCCTTAAAGGCATAAAAACTGTGTGCAAATTCTTTAGGGAATTTCTTCCACAAAAAAAATAAATGAGGAATAGTTCTTATGTTGGGTTATACCAGCACCCAGACAAAAAATCCCAGAGGCTTTGTACTTGATATGGTCAATAGAATCACTGATGTTTTACCATTAAAAACAAAAACAAAAAAACAACACAGAAAATATGAACTTTTCCATCTTGTACTTGGGAGGGAAAGCAAGTATTTTAATGGGATTTTTAAAATGTTATTCTTTGTTCTCTCCATACATGAGGACCTGATAACATGCTGGGCTCTAGACTACACCAGATTTGTGACCACGATGTTATGCAGTAAAATTCCCACTTAGTTTAGTGGAGTTAAGATTTCATATTTAAATATTAGCTATTGTTCCTTGCACCATGCCACCATTTTATTTATTTTTTTTCCACTGCATTCTGAGACCAGAGTATCTAATGGCAACAAACATTAAAAGACTGTTTTCCACCTAGTGGGACAACAATCAGTTACAGTAGTAGTCATCTCAGGGAGCCAACTGCTAGTCTCAGCAACATGGATTATAAGCATGTAGAATTCCTGTTGTTCTGGGATTGTACTTGTGTCAATGGCAATATACCATTGGCCCCCTGGATCTTCCATAGAAAATCTTCTCTGCTAGGTTCTGCATGCCTAATAAAAGTGTTACTAGATAGTTTCAGTTTGGAAGTGCTATAAAGTATTTTGTATTTCATTTGAAACAATGATCTCTAGATGTACTTTCCAACTCCTAACATTCTATGATTCTCTTTTATTGAAGCATCCATCATTAGCTGTTGTTGGTCATTGGCCCACAACTTGTGGTCAACTGTTATAGTTGCAACTATTAAGCTACTGTGCAAACCTTTAGTTTCTAAGATATGTGGAGTCTTTTAACTAACAGCTTAATGTCAGACACCTATCACAATGCTTTTGTGACACTAACATTCTCATGACATATGTCAGTGGATCGTTTACATTAGAGACTTTTTCACTTCAGTCTTGATTGTGCCAGAAAGTTGCAGACAGCTGATTATACATGCTTTGCTTTCCAGGTGTGGTGCGGGCTTTTTCTTTTCTTTTTTTATTTCTTTTTTCTTTTTCCTTTTAGAGTCTTATCTCAGGAAGACCCAAAGAGAAATAGAAATTAAAAAAAAAGACACTGCAGGATCAGACTGGGTAAGTATTATCTTGACGAGTTACATTGCTTGGAGGAGGCTGTTATTACTAGGCCTCAAATTGACATCTGCCAGATAGGTCCTCCTCCCCCTCCTTGGATCAGCTTCAAACAGCAGTTCTTCCTGTGTTTAAGAAATCAAACATTTTAAGATTAAAAAGCTTAAAAATTGCCTCCAGCACAGGCTTACCCTGATAAATCAGCACAGGTTTAAATGGACAGACTAACTAATGAACTTTATACAGGACTTCCCGTACTCGAGGGGACTGCTGAACATATTTGACCATTGGTTAGCACCTTGCAGGATTGTATGAAAAAGGATTACAGTGCTTAAGGAAAGTAATATTTGAACAGCTTATAGTAAAGTAACTTTTTGGAGGAGATAGTCTGAGTAAATAAAATTAAATACCTTTCCCACCACACACTGTAAACCAGACATTGTTTGTTTTTCCCAATATCAACTAATTTTTATAGTCTTTGAGGGTTTTGCCTCTACCCTCATCTTGCTACAGCCATAAAAACAGTGTCTGGGTACACATTGCCCATGGTGTGGATTTCCAGTCTGGATGACAGTGAAAGGTGCTGCTTTTGTTCCTTTTCAGCCTTTCACTGCAGAGTAACAAATGCTCTGTCATTTCTGTCTCACTTTTGCAACACAACAGAGATGTGATGGGCTCTCCCCATCTTCCCTGTAACCATAGGGGTATTGCAACCAATAGTGTATAGAGGAAGGGAAGGAGGAAAGACTCATATAAGTCAATGTACTTGATTCTGATTTCATGCTAATAAATGTATCAGAGGAAAAGTGTATCCCCTTACCTTCTGGGATACAAGGGAGGTAGTGTTTGGATATTTAGTTATTTTCACAGTGCATATTCTAAAAGAGGGAGGGAGATACAATGAATACACTGCTTATCACACTATGGATTAGAAACCTCATTCTACATTTTATTCCTTTGGTTTTCTGTTAGAGTGTATAATTTTCTAGGATATATTTGTTTGGAATATATGAATGAAAGACATGATCATAACTATTGATATGCCTAATTGAAAAATGTATCTGAAATTGTAACGGACTTCCAAGTATTTTGCTGTCTGTGTTTGTGAAGATTATTATTCATAAATCTGGTAATTGCTCACCTACCTGTTTCTCTCCTGTGCAGCCTGGTATGGATAATAGGCTTGCTTTGATCTTCCAGATTCAGTAAAATATATTCTGTACCAGAATTATTTTCCCATGCCATTAGTAGAAGCAAAGAATTGTCCAAAAGTAAGGGTGTGTGACAAAATGCAGAAGACAAATTAGGCTCCAAATTAAAAAGGAAATTAAACAGTGTACTCACATTACAGTTCACCTGGCTTTATTTCAGCCTCATACATATTTTATATTATTGCTACATATATTATTGTTACATATATTACATTAGAAATATATAATCAGTCTCCTAATGCTTCCTAAGCTATGATTAGTAGCCAATTGAAATCTGTGGAATGGTAATGAAGGTCTGTGTTGTAGGTGTAATGAGTAAAGCTATTGTGCTCTTATACTCAAAATACATATTTAACTTCAATTGACACTAATAAATAGAACTGTTATCATACTACATCACACATTAGTTTTTAAATGTGGACAGGTTAACTTTGCTTTTGAAATTTTCATTATGCACTTAAATATTTCTTACATTAAATTTCCTAGTAATTATTTACAAAACCCTCAAAATATATTTCTTATTAGACTTGCAAAGTTTATATATTCTCCTTAACCAGATTCAACTATGTTGTGTTGTTACTCAGGGAGTGGGTGTGTGGGTGTACTTTGAATTACAATATTTTTGTGGGGTTTTTTCTTGTTTTTGTGATTTTAAAAATTATTTTAATGGGTAAATGAAAGAGAAAGGTGTGTGGGGGGGCAGGGCAGAGATTAGAGGGAAGGAGAAATTGGAGAGAGAAAAGGACAGAGAGAGAGATATAAAGGGAAGGGACAAGAAAAAGTTAAGAAAAGGAAAGACAAACATAAAGAAATAGAAAAAAAAAAAAAAGGATTGTTATTGTCTGAAAATATGAGGAAAGAATGCTGAGCCAGAAATACATGCGTATATCATATCATACAAATAGCATGATGAAGAGGGCAATTCTCTTTATCTCCTGGCCCTCAGCTTTCTTTGAAGACCACAGTACTTTCCCAGAGGGAAAAAAAATAAATTCAGAAATAAGTCCTCTTCAGTAAGGAGGTACATAAGATATGCTCTATAAAGATGTTACAGCTAACCTGTTTTTCAGGGTGAACAGTTGAAGTGACTTTTAGAAAAAGGATGCTGCCTCAAGAGCCATGTTTACAGAGAAATCTGTGTCATTAAACCACAATGCAGGAATGTGAAACACCATCAGGAATTAAAAAATCTGAATAAAAAAAAAAAGTATTTGAGTTATCTCAGTCTTACTCTCTAGCCCTTTTGTAATTTCAGATACAACATGGCTTCTGCTTTTAGGTAAGACTTACATTTATATGTTTAAAAAATCAAACAATCAGGAAAAATACAAAATTATATCTCAGAAATTATGTGTTGCTCTGAAAAGGGAGAAAACAAAGAACTTTCTCACCCACGTAACATTAACGTGTTTTCATGTAAGAAATAGATCTGCAGTTCCAAAACAGCAAGAACACACTTGAAAGAGATCCCTATTTGGTAAAAGTGGATTTTTAGGTCAGCAATAGTATAAATTCTGTAATTCTGCAAGCAACAGTCTCAAGGTATGAAATTTCCTTTAGCTTTTTTTTTTTTTTTTTTCCTGATGAATTGATATATGGTGGTTATATTACTAGGTCTTGGGCCTCTGCTTCATTATCACAAGGATAGGACATCTCAGGTGTGGTTTGCAGACATATATAGAATGCTACATCCAGCCTCTGGCAAGTAATGTGTAATAAAATAATAAAAGATCAAATTCATTCAAATTAGCCCTTCTTTAATGCGTAGATTAGGAAGGAAATTAAGACATATCCTAAGAAAAACAAAAGTACATGGGACATGTCTGCGTCTTCTTGAGGAATTAGAAACCCAGGAGAAAGGTTTTCTAATTGGCAGTACAAAACTCTAGGTGAACAATTAAAAGTTTTTAATCCCAGATTTGAAGTTAACTGATTCAGTGGCCTGTTACATTCTTAAATGTAATCACAGAGCAAAATATCAAGCTTTCTGCATCACACAGGATATTTGACTTAGAACTCAGCCATTAAACCAGCAACAGAGTGTAACTGGAAAAAAGGTAAACAAATTCCATGGGAAATCCACTGAAACAGATTGTCTGTCATTTTACCTTTGTTCTATTTATTCTGTCTGTAGCTCAACCTCATTTTTCTATAGCTTGCCTAAACAAGTTTTATGTTGTAGCTATGACTTCCTCAGCACAAGAAAAAAAATTCAACTCATTATTCTTAGGAAATAAATATGCATTGTTTCTGCAAAGTATTGGAGCCATCTGTAAGGTTAGAAAGTGTTACTGCACTTTAAGGAGATAAAAGATCAAGCCATGAACCTTTTTATAGAGACATTTTATTTCTTTAGTGAGTTATACATCATTATGTTGCTGGATGTGAAATATAACATTTCAGTTACATAGAAATAGATTAAAATAATAATTCAAAAAATGTAAATTAATGGTAAGACCATAATAGGTAGAATTGTGGTAGGACCACAGCTGTCATATTGTTGAAACAGAGCTGTTGCTTTTTTTTTAGTGAAGAGATACTACCCATATGCCTTTGTCTACCTCCCAGGCTCTGTGATACACACCAGTGGGAAACCGTACAAAAAAACAAACAGAAAAAAAACAACTGGAAACCATCCTTTAGTATGGATAAGTAAGAGGTGTTGTATATAGCCATTATTTATTATATAACCATATAAGCACTTATTTCCATGACTGAAGAGACAAATTACAAACTCAGATTTCCCAACATACAAGGTCTTGTAGAGAACACTTGAAGGAGCTAACTGGAAGTTAGTAGGAGCTTTCTGGGGAGCCAGCATCAGAGAAAGGCTCTGCATTGCCTAAACATGGACTCACAGAAACACTGACATGATCCACATTCAAATTTGCTTTATTTAGTGTGTGCTCCTGGCTGTGTTCCAGGACAACTTCACCCAAACTGGAATTTAAGGCCCTGGGGGCTTTAGTTGAAGGGGTTTTTTTGTTTGTTGTTTTTTTGTTGGGTTTTTTTTGCAAGACTGTTAGTGTGTTGTGATAGTCTGTGCTGCTTACAACAGCTTCAAAACTGGGACAGCAACACAGAATCAGGCAGGGAGTGATCACGTTTAGATGACCGCAAAAACAGTTCCTTGAGGCCTCCTGCTCTGTGATTTTCAAGGACATATGCTTGAAGTAGAGCATATGTAATTTTCCTGATGGTTTAAAATGGAAAGTTACTTGATACCTCCCCCTTCTAGAAGTAAAAAAATACTGGGAGTGGCAAAGCTGTTGAGCACAGCATCTTCCACTCCACAATTGGGAACAGACTCACAGGCTTCCTTTGATGATACTAAAACTCATTGAAGAAACAGCTGTCATTTTTCCTGTGTTCACCAGAGATCACAAGTGAGATAGCAGCAGCAACAGCAGCTAGCTGTAACCACAACTTCCAGAAGAGATTAATGGCAAGGCAGAGAGGAGGAAACAATCTTCTCCTCCACTAACAGTGGCTGCCTTCTGGTGTCAAGACATGGGGGACAGTAGGTGCCTTCTCCAGACTCCCAGATCCATCCACAAGTAAGGATCCTGGATAAGACTTGCAAAGATAAGATACAGTGTCTGCCTTTCTACTTGTTGAATATTTTATCTTTTGAACATGTCAAACATTTCTGGGAATGGCATGGACTGTGATTGCATACTTATTCCCTTAATGGGTAAGATGGGGGTGGTGTATTCATCCTGGTGCTTTGCTGTCTTGTTCCTGTCTGGTCATAAACATTTGAGGATATTTTACATCAGCAGGAATAGGGTAAAAAAGTTTTGAGATATAGTGGGAGGAATGGAAAGAAAAGAAGGAAATTTTAAAAAAACTGGTATTGGTAAACTAGAGTTTTCTGAGTTAGATAGGAGTTGGAAAGGGAAAGAAGGAGACAGAAAGAAGGAAAAGAGATGTGAGAAAAAAGGTGAGGCAAGAGGAAGACATATCTTAAGAATCTTTGTAAGACAACCTCTTTCTCAGGAGGAGCTTTCATTAGAAACTGAACAATGGCACATCATAATGTTTACTGCTAGCTGAAAGGGTGATGAGGGGCAGGCACCTGTGAAGCAAGACTGTGGCAAAGACAATTGCTTCAAGGATAAGTAGCAGTTCAGAGAAATGAAAAAATTACAGTTCAGTTTGCTGCCTACATAAGAGCTCTGAAAGTAATGTCTTTCAGCTTCCATCTCCTTCACCCTTTCCATACAACCTGGGGTTGAATTGCTCCACAAGTCCCAAGGGCTCCAACCACGTCACATTATACTATGGGGAAACACAGTCTATCATAAGTTACCATGTATTTTTACAATGTATATTTTATTGTCAAAATCCTAAATATTTACCCCAGAGCACCTAAGGGATTTAAATAGAGTCAGCATTCATAAGGGATTGGCTTTTTCCCTGCTGTGAATGACCCCAGACAATGATGTCTGAGGAAATCTTCAGCCTACAATTGTTCCTCTTCTGAGTAGCTTTAGTGAGCTCACAAAAGGGGATTCAGCAGTAGTGACTTACTGCTTTATTCTTCTGTCATACTTATGAAGCCTTGAATCTTGCATGAGTTCTTGCACTAATTTTACCAGCCTTCAGGTCACCACACAGCTGTTCTTGAACCCAGAAGCTTGCAAAATGCAGAGGTTATGATCTGTAACAGCCTTTCTTGTGGTGAGGTAAATCTTGTGGTGATTGTAACACCACCTTCCAAGAATTTGCTAATAAATTTTTCCTCATCAAATAATGATTTGCATTGCATGGCTTTTACTTAAATTTAAAATTGCTATTTTAAAGGGAGGGGCACTGAAGGATGAGAACCAAGTAATGCATTAAAGACCCTAGAGATAAGAGTCAGATAGAGAAAGCAGGAATTCCTTGCTTCCTTTGCTACATTCACTCCCTGCCACTCTTTCTCAGTCATTCTTTCTTGTTTATATAAAAATCCTTAAATGTTAATTTTATTTTTAGAAACTCCAGTACAAGAACGTGCTTAAAATGGCCCCCTTATTTCCTTGAGAGATGGAACTAAATTTAGAGATGATATTTATCTCATATGTCTGAAATAACCTCTTCAGAAACATGTAGATCACGATTAAGTTTTTGGAAGCCCAAGTGAAGGGGCTTAGCATCAGCAATGGCTGTGGGACACACTCTCAGCTCACAGGACTACTTTCACTAAAACTTCTATCGAGAAAAGGAATATTTTGTTTTATGAGGTTATTTAAATAAGAGCAGTAATATAATAGAAGACAATGATGCAATAATGTAGACATTGCGGAAAGACAAAAATTGTCTTTCTATTTTCAGGCTGACCTTTGTGCTGAGTTTTCGAAATGCCAGTGAAGTTTGGGAAAGGAAGGAGAAATCACACTGCTGCTGTACACTGTATATTAATCTTTAAAATGGTTCTAGTAGGTCTTTATATTCTTAATGAACAATCATTTGGTCAACTTCATCTCGTGATTGATACGTTCTTTCTATCAAAATTGTAGTTCTTCTGTCAGTTTAAAACTATAAAGGTTTCATCTAATATTATAGAAGCTTTCATTGACCTAATATTATGGTAAGCCATGCGCCCTCCAGCTCTTGCATAACCTTTACAATGAACACAAAGCAGAGCATGTCTTAATGTGGCAGTTTTATGTGATTTCTGCAATTCATCAATGTTATCAGGATATTTTGACTACGTGCTGTAGACCTCTGGTCTCTTCAAAAGGCAACTTGTTTTGCACAGTTGAGAGAAATTGTTTTGGGGACCATCCTGGCAGACAGGTTTGAAGTGACAGCTACCTTATCAGACAGTAAAGGAAATGAATGCAAAATCCACAATGAGTTCTGAGTTCTGTGTGCTCTTCACAAATGGTTTTCCATGCTTCTATTTCAACATGCTGCTAACTTATTGGAAGAGGAAATTAGGCCTCTTACTGTAGTATCTTTCTGTGTGTATGCAAGATCCTTCATTTTGTTCCCACAGCTCTGGTGAATGAATGCACAAAAGTAGCACAGTAATTCCTGCCAACTTCAATGACAACCTAGCTCTATACAAAGAAATGGTTAAATAATGAAGTCTGGGAGTAAACTCTGGCAGGAGACCAAACGTAATAATTCCACTTGGCAATACTATCCATGCCAGCAAGAAAGGCTGACTTTCTATTATAAACAATTAACTGTGTTGATAAAGGATCTATCACATGTTCTATTTCTGGCCAAAGCTGGGGAGACATAAATGGTCATTGTCTTTCAATTTATTTTTTTCTGCAAATTAATTAGCTTTGATTTTGATTTAATGTATTTGTTTGCTTTATTAATACATAGGAGAATAAGAAAGAGAGAAAAATTGTGCATTCTGTTTATCAGAAAGTAAATTTTTGCATCTTACCCCTTTTGAGCTTCAAAATAATATTTAACTTGTAATAAGTGAACTTTATCTTCAAATAAAATCATGCAGCATATTTAATAACTGATGCTAAGAAACAATAGCAGACACTTGGCTAAAGCTTCCCTTGAAATCAAGCTAGCGAGGGAGGTCAAGGACAACAAGAAAAGCTTCTACAAGTATGTTGGAGG
>WYEA01003400.1:164027-176360 GCA_033558465.1 Alcedo atthis
AACACAAGAAAGAACTTTTTCTCAGTGAGGGTGACAGAGCTCTGGAACAGGCTGCCCAGGGGGGTTGTGGAGTCTCCTTCTCCGGAGACACTTAAGACCCACCTGGATGTGTTCCTGGGTAACTTGGTCTAGGTGATCCTGCTGTGTCAGGGGTATTGGACTAGATGATCTTCTAGGTCCCTTCCAACCCCTAATATCTGTGAATATCTGTGAATAGGATAAAAATTGGATTATAAGGTGTTCAATTAATTTAAGGATCTTTCAAATATTCCTCTTTTCAGTATATGCTAACAAAATAAAAAGAAAACTTGAACAAAACACACACAGAAAAACATCATTATGAAAAACTGTGATCCTCCATCAGAGGCACCAGGAAGTGCCCAAGGGCACTCAAATGTCTTTAGCTCTTCCCCTCTAAACAGTAAGCCACTCTTCACTCATGTCTCAAACCCAGAAAATCCAACCTCTCAGGCTGAAGACTACACTAGGAGGTCTCTAGCCACTGTTATCTCCCTTGCAGAGCATCTTAGCTCAAGGACTTGGATGAGCTCAGTAGCCTCAGCTGGACTGGCACTCACCAGCAAAGGGACATATTCCCTCCAGCAGTCACTAGAAGGTAACATTAGAAGGTAAAAAAATGATAATAAAATGTTCAATTTTTAAAAAGTATTATTAGCACTATTGGGTGCACACTGCTCCTTTGAAAGAAGACCAAAAGATTCCTTTTGCATCAGACAGTTGTACTGTCCTCCAGGCAAGACCACATGGAGAATGCTTTGTGTGTTTAAGGTCCGCAAACTGCAGCTTTTTGATAAAAATAAGAATTTTTGTACAACAACACTGTGAAGGAGCACTTAACAAGCAGAACTCCACTTGGTGATCTGCATAAGCACCCATATGAACATATTTTTAGAACGGGCTTATGAAGAGCTGTTACAGAAAGGCTTGTCTAGCTAATTTTCGCTTATCAGCTCTGATACAGGAAGTTGTCCTGGTTTGAGTGAAAACCAATCAAATTCTATTCAGTGATTTTACTTTTCAGCTCAGGTTTTCTAATTGGCTGCGCTTTCTGCAGTTAGCAGCCAATTAGACAGTGTCTGCTTTTAGCAGTGATAACACCTTATGTTTGAGTTACTACCAAGGACGTAATGCAGACCAAGGCCACTGATAGAACTTGTGCATCTCACTGAGGGGTGCAGAAAGACCGCACCTGTGGGGAGGAGCGGACAGGACAGGTGACCCCAAACTGGCCAAATAGGTATTCCATCCCATATACGTCATATCCGGTATATAAAGCTCGGAGTTCTGGAGGGTCTCTCTTGCTCTCTCTTGCTCTCTCTTTCTCTGGCTCTCTCACTTGCTCTATTGCTCTCTCACTCTCTCGTTTTGATCTTGATCGATGTGTTCCTGAAACCCAGTGACAGAATCCAGCTTCTCCACGGCATCAGTGATGGCGACGTAATTAACACTGGGGTGTGGGGTTGGGTTTGGTACTGGTTTTGTACATATATGTATACACTTCATTATTATTTTCATTTTCATTAAATTGTTCTAGTTTCCTTTTCTAGGCACTAAGTATCTCTTATTCCTTTTCTCTTCCCCTTTGGGGAGGGAGGGTGGTTAAAAGAGAGCATCTGCTGTTGGTCTGGGCTGCCCTGACCCTAAACCTTGACAGAAGTATGTGGGTGCAGACTATAAAAGAATAGCATGTAAGCTAGTAATATTTACTGAGGACCTTCAAGAAAATAAGACGTTTAAATGAATTAATCTAACAAGCTGAGGGGGCACAGGCTATTATTACATGGTCACATTAATATTATTACATGGTCCCCTCTAAACAGTAAGGCACTCTTCACTCAGGTCTCAAACCCAGAAAAGCCAACCTCTCAGGCTGAAGACTACACCAGGAGGTCTCTACTCACTGTTATCTCCCTGATAAGATCATCTCCCTGATGATCTTCTAGGTCCCTTTCAACCCCTAATATCTATGAATCTATGAATATCTATGAATCTAAAGAAACCTCTGCCATTATTAGATGTAACCACAGAGTGCAAGTGGGAGGCATCCAGAAGTTTACTTCTTTACAGTCCCTAAACATGGTTAGGGTTTTAGAGATTATGGCATACTCTCACAATTTATGAGTTCAAATGTCTTCATCCTGGGTCTAAAGTGTCTTAATTCTACTGGAACAAAACACTGTATTGGATCAATTCCAGCATCTGATTGGGTAGTCTTTTTAGAAAAGGGGGGAAAAAAAATCCCCAAACCAATAAAATAAATCCAACCAATAAATAAAAAGGAAGCAAATTCTAGTTTGAAAACTCTTACAAAAAGCAAGAATCACAAGAAACTTAGTCTCAATCTATTGATGAAATAGCTTTGGCTGGGTTGACTCTCATCCAGGACCTCAGTAAAGATAAAGAGAATGCAGGAGAAACACCACAAAGTTGGTTATGACAAGGTGCCCAAATGGTCCTTAGACCAGTTTCCAGGTACCTGTGCCAGCAGTGTGGCCTCTTTAAGGAATCAGTGAAGAGATGGTCGAGTAAACTTATTATCTATCTCGTCCTCTTGTCTTTCTAAATCTCAATTTTTCTTAATACCGTCCCATGTACATGTAAAATTAAAAAATCAGGACCGTCTCCTACTGGTAGCATCACTGCAGAGCATAGTTCAGGACAAAAGATTGAAGTGGAAGACCTTAATGCCTGCATGCTTGCAAAACTGCTTGAATGACATAAGCTGAGTATCATTAATTATGGTACATCCAAAAGGATGTTCAGAGAAGTTACCTCTTGGGTTGCTCTGAACTGCATCCTCCATTAATTTCTTTTTCTTACTCTCAGGGAGCACATTCACCTCCAAAACCTTTAATTCTCTTTCAAGAATGATTCTGAACATAGTCTCTGGAGATGGCAGGAAACCCATGATTTCTGGATGACTGTGAGGTTTGGTCTATGAAATACTACAGAAGAGCATGTACAGGGTGGCTTCTCTGGCCACAACCCTTAGAACAGTCACAACCACAAATTAAATACTGTAGTCATTGGCTGTCACATATTTGGAATAAATTTGACATGGAATAATGAACTAAGACAGACTCAACTGGGAGCATCCTGAAAGAGATCAACACTGTCAGTATTGCAAACCCAAACTGTCATTGTACAAGGAGAAAGAGGTAACCTCTGGGTAGTCAATGCCTCACAAAAACTTGAGAGCACTTTGCTGGAGTTGTTGACCAGGATTTGGTGTATAAAATGCATCCTTAGGCATCACCGACTTGCTGTGGTAAATTGTTAAGAGGTTTCAGAGACAAAACAGAAGGAAAATCCAGACCAAAAGGCTTGGAGCAATATTTGAAGAGATAGGTGTCAGACTCACTGGATTACAGTTTTAACCACGATTTCATAGGATTTCAAAACCTCAGCTCAACATGCTGATTTAGCTATAGAAGAAAAAAGTCCAGCACTCTCATTAGCAGACCATTAGGTTTTCACACAGGCATAGGGTGTGAACAAAATCCAGTCTTCTTTAGCAAGCACATTAGCATTATGTTTTATTTTCACTCAGTCCACAATAGGCACATGTACAATTAACAAAGCTCTTCAACAAATTATGCTACTCATTGTGGAAATAATTTTATTGTTTGCCTGTGACTGCATTGGTGTTGGATTTTCCACAGTGTGTTTAAACAAAACAAGCCAAAATGTTTGCCTGCAGCAAATTCCTCGGCCCTAGGACTTGATGCAGATAAGAATGAAAGACCTGAGTGCAGACACTGCCAGCACCTTCTGGCTTGTTGCATGCTCAAAGGGAAATAAAACATATTTTTCAAGACTGCTGACAATAAGCAGGAGCACACAGCACATTCATCTTGCCTATCTGGAGACAGATTACAGTGCAGGCAGAGAATATTCATAAAGTGGTTTGAGTATTAAAGTTGTGGATGACATTGATACAAGGCTTTTACTGAGCCTTGTATGCTTATTCTCATGCTGAGGCAGGTGGTGCAGTTTACAGTAAAAGGGAAAAAAGTAAACATGTAAATCCAAATGAGATGCAAAAATGTTAAAAAATAACACAGTAAAGCCAGTCATAACCATGATTCCTTCTTTGGTTAACTCTCCAAAACCTTCAGATGCCCCTGGACAAATAACTAGATTTTCTTTTGCAGGCTGGGACTAAGTAACAGTTTAGCTATAATTAATCTTCCAAATTAATTGTTACAGCGTGGTCAGCATTAGCAATGGGTGCATCATCAATTATGTAACAAAAGGCTCTTCCACGCATCTTTAAATCACTTTATGCAGATTAAATGTCCCATCATCTTGCATTCTTCTGACCTCTAATACGTGTCAGTCTCTTGAACAAATCCAGTGGTTGAAATAAATTGTGTTCATCTTTATACTTAATTATTTAGCTCAGTGATTGCAGCTGATATTGTCTGCAGCCTCATGCCTGGAAGTATGTGGTAGGCTTCATTTTTAGCTGAATGTTAAATTTTAATTGGTTATGGAAGCTCTGAGTCACTAAAAAAAAATTACCTAAACATGGAATGTTTGTACTCTATAATGAAGCTTTTGCAATGCCATGAGACAGGAGTAGGCAGAAACCCAATGTTCTTAACTGGGGCAGGGGCAGTGGAGGGGACTTGTGATTAAAGCAAAATGTTTCTAGATGTATGCTTTTTAATTCTTTAATTCTAGTTTGAAGACAGCTAAGCATCAAGGAACATTTGCAAATGCCCGTTTTCCACAAAGAAATTAAGGTAATACAGCAATATTTACTAAGATTTGTTGACAAAGTCTTCTACAAAGGCTGGACTTGAACACAAAGAAAACATCTTTAATAGATTATCCCTTTGTATTATTGTCTTGATGCTTAGTGCTCCCAAAAGTAAACAGAGAAATCTTTGTTTAGTCTCAGTGTGGTTCAAAAGATCTATTATTCAGAAAAAAAAAACCCATGTCTTGTTAATTGTAGTCTCTGGGAAAGTGCAGTGATATCCTCCTGTCATCTTGCATAGAGTTAAAGGTACATGTTTTTTCTTTTTACATTGGAGCAGAAGAGAGTATTAAAAGATAAAAACATGTATTTCTCCCTTATTCCATTAAAATGCTATCAAATTATGTTATTGTTAAAATCAACAGATCACTGTAATTACAACCAAATTTGCATTGAAATACACTGAAATACACAGTACCAAAGAAAGTGATACATCTCCAACTCTGCTGAGACTGGCTTAAAAACACAACATTTTCAGAAAGGTGCCCTTTGGCTGCTGCTGATTTCCTTCTGGTGTCATACAGAATGTAATGACACATCTTCAGGACAGAAGTCAACTCAGCCTGCAACTCATAGAGAGGCCAATAGCAAATACTTCAGGAAAGGCATAAGATCAGAGCAAGCACATCTCCCTATATCATTATGCAGAAGTTGAACAACCTCATTGTTCCATGGTTGGAAATTTTATTCTCTCTTGATGTGGATCTTTTAATAAATTCACCAGTTGTCTTTGGAACTTGACTGTCAGATCCCCTTTGACACTGAGAGGGAAGGGCTACAGAGGTGGTTTCTATAAGAAGCTTCTAGAAGCTTTCCCTATGTCTGATAGAGCCAATGCCAACTGGCTCCAAGACTGACCTGCTGCTGGCCAAGGCCAAGCCCATCATCAACAGTGGTGATTCCACTGTAAGATCACAGAATCACAGAATCACAGAAATTAGGGGCTGGAAGGGACCTAGAAGATCACCCAGTCCAACCCCCCTGCCTGAGCAGGATCACCTAGACCAAGTCTCTCAGGAACAGATCCAGGCGGGTCTTAAGTAAGAAAGGGAGAACAGCTTGTACAACAGCAACTTCATATGCAGAGGGAAATGTGAATATGTGAAACAATCCTTCATACACCAGGATCAGTGAGGAAGGAGGGGGAGGAGGTGCTCCAGGCTCTGGATCAGAGATTCCCCTACAGACCATGGTGAAGTCCATGGTGAGTCAGAATGTCCCCATGCAGCCTAGGGAGGTTAGTAATAGAGCAGATGCCCACCTGCAACCCATGGAGCACCTCATGATGGAGCAGGTGGATTCATGAAGGAGTCTGTGACCCCATGGGAAGCCCACCCTGAAGCAGGGTCCTGTCAGGACCTGTTGACCTGTTAAGGAGAGGTCCCCATGCCGTAGGGGACCCACACTGGGTGAGTTGGTTGCTGAAGGACCACACCTCATAAAAGGTCAATTCATTAAGAACTGCTGCCCATAGGAAGGACTCAGATTGGAGAAGTTAATGGAGTACTGTCTCCTGTGGGAGACCCCCATGCTGGAGCAGGGAAAGGTGTAAGTAATCTCTCTGAGGAGGAAAGAACTGCAATGTGTGACAAACTGACCACAATCCCCATTCCCCTGTGCCACAGAGGGAGTAGGATGTAGACAAAATTGGGAATAAAAGCCCAAGAAGAAAGGAGGGGTGAGGGGTATGGTGGTTTTAAGATTTTATTTTATTTCTCATTATCCTACTCTGATTTGATTGGTAATACATATCAAAATTAAATTCATTTCTGCCCAGTTCAAGTCTGTTTTGCTCATGACAGTAATTGGTGAGGGTTCTCTATTTATCCTTATCTTGACCTATGGGCCATTTTTTCTGTTTTCTCACTGCTGTCCACCTGAGGAGGAGAGGGGTGGAACAGCTTTGGTGGGCACGTGGTGTCCAGACAGGTCCACACACCACACCCCCATAGCACAATTTAACTATATGCTACAGAAAAAAAAAAAAAAAACAACAAAGAAAAACCCTCAACTTGATTTCTTTTGTTTTAAATCACATGCCTGATAAGTAATGGGAGTAGCTTCTTTATCTGGCTACTTGTTTGGCTGCAAGGATGCTAATCCTGGCACAAAAGGAGTGGGATCGCATGTCCAGGCTCAGTAAAGGAAAACAGTATCTGCCCCTTTTGGAAGCAGCCTAGATTTAGAACCACTTAAGGTTAACACAAAGTCACAATGTGCAGAGCTGCTGTGACTCATCTACTGTGAGATACTAAGCTGTTCCTCTTCAAGCACTGAGATGAACAATTTAACTTTGCAGCAGTTCTTATCTTCCACAAGTCCTCCTTTACCATTTTCCATTGGCCTTGCATACAATCTGGAAGCTATATGTATTCATAAAAAAATTATAAACTTGTTTGCCTTTAAAAGTTCTTTTTTTTTTTTTCCTGATGTTGGTTTCCAGCAAACCTCCCTTGCTTATAATCCTTTCTGGTTTTCCCTGTTTGGGTATAGCCTCCACATTTTAAAGAAAAAGTTTTTACTGTTGGTAGCCTACTGTACCTCAAACCTCATTTACACCACTATTGACTATTGTTTTGTTTTTTACTTTGAGATTCCTTTCAAAGTTGCTTTAGTTGGTAGGCAATGTGTTTGCAATGGGCCTCTTTAAAAAATCCTAGTGCCCCCCTCAAGTATTTTCTTTACTTTTGTTGTTTCTTCATATTTTTTCTTCTTATTTTTTCCTTCTTTTAGTTAACACTGCTGTGTTTTTTAGTTATTTAAATAAATAAATAAATAAATAAATAAAACAAAGAAAGCAAAAACAACAGATAAACCAATTAAAAAAAAAAAGTAAAACACTGCAGCTAAGTACATTGGGATTACTACTAAAAATATCTGCTTAACAACTGCATTTTTAGACAGATCTGCACACCGCTCAGAAATACAGCAGAATTGATATAGCTAAGCTAAGCTAATTATGTTTTGCTATGATATTTATCATATAGGATATCTCCTATTCCTCATTTCAGAAACTACAATCCATATATTCAGACTTTCTACACCACTTGGTACTTTCTGCAAGCACAATTTGAGAAGTACTTATAAACACAGTATTCAAGGGCCCATGTAACTATTGGAAGTTGAATATCATGTGTAATACAATAAACTAATAAATGTTAGTAACATCACAAGCTTTAAACCTCTGTGCTTAGAATTACAAAATCACAGGGTTTGGAGAAAATAGGAAATTAAACTATCTGAGGATATAAACCAACATTAAGATAGAAGTACAGTGACAGCATAACTTCTGTTGTCTCTAGAAGCAGGTCACAGATTGTGTAAGATTTGTGATTTTGCTTTGTATTGAACTCAAGAAGGGTGTCCTTGAAGTCAGCAGAAATACAGTGAAATAGCAAGTTCAAGCAGGCAGCTCAGCTGAGTGACCAGCCGTGAGTCTGGTCAACATCCATCTATCTCGGCCAACATCCATCTTCAGCTGCAGAAAGGAGGTGTATAATGATTGAAATTTGGGACATAGAGAGGGAAAGTGCAGCCTGTATGGATCAGCAACACAAACTTTATAGGGTACCTGTAGGAATCTTTTGTCCTCTGCACCACAGAGGCAGAGATCTTCTCTCATGGCTATATCTTAATGACCAGACAAAACTAATATCTCTCTCTGCTGCTGTTCCCACGACCTCACACTATTTTGAACATCCAGTATCTGTGCTCCCATTGGTCTTCATCATTTGCTAACATTTTTGTCCTACCTCTCTCCCTTCCTTACACAATTTTGTTTTAAAACTTATTATTCTCATGCTTGCCCATCTCCCACTTTTTTGCCTCCTATTTCAGAATCTCTCGGTGTCCCCATGTTTCAACAAGCAGTGATTGGGAACAAGCTTGGAGATTTTACACCCTTAATTACCATTTTTGCAGGCAAGAAGAATACAAAATAAGCAAAGACAGAGAATACTTTATAAGCATCCAAAAGGGCTAGATTAGCCTTTATTGAAAAAAAAACAAAAAACTTAGGCATCAAACCTCTGAAAATTCAAGGTGTTCAGACAATTCAGACATAGTCAATGCCAGATTTCCTTCCAACAAAGATTCAGCTTGCCTCACACCTTTTCTTCCTTCCTCTCTTCTTCTGCATTGTGAGCACCCAAACAGCTATTTGCTCTTGCCAAATCTGAAAACCTTGGCCTGAGGTTTAAAGCTCATTACCCTTGAAAAGGGAAAAAGTGCTGACACATGAGCAGTGTGGTGGGAAGGAAAGGATCATTGCAGCTTGTAGGTCCACTACCAAACCATTATGAGTATTAGAATCAGATCTTTTCCACACCATGACACATCTCTAGCTAGATCACCTACTGTTCCTTTACTAACAAATTCAATAGAAAATGACATTTCATTGAAAAAGGTGCTCTGTATTCAGAGGTAGCTTATGTATCATGTGATGCGTGAGCTGCTGTTGTAAAGGTCTCCTTTTTTTATTGAACAGTAATGCATTGTATACTCCAGCACAAAACTCCAGCTGTCCCTTTACACACTTGGCTTTTTGGCAATCATTCAATATTTTTTTTTCCCCCTTGAATAGTCATAATTCATATACAGAGGCAGACACATACACACACTTCTTTTCTTTCATGGCTTTGCCCTGGTTTTGGCTACATACTCCTTTGGGTAAAATGGGTGAAGTTGGCTTTATGAGCTTTAAAACAGCAGGATGTAAGGATTCACTTGTTTTTGATGTGTTAGTAGCATTTTAGGGATAAAGTGTGAAGAAAGCCATATAATTGGGTTCCTGGGAATAGAGCATGTGCCTGAAAAGAAGGAAATAGATCCTTAGTCTAGCATTCCTTCATGCATTGGGTGTGGGACTGCAGTGCTAGAACCATTTCAGCTGATGTGCTAATGCCCAATTAAATGAGCAGTGAACTCTCTGCTCATTCCCTCCCAAGTATTGATGATTAATCAGCATTAGCAATAAACGAGGCACAAACAAATTTAATGTAATGATCATTAGAGAAAGAACGGGACATTCTGACCCTTGCTACTAGTCACAGTTTTCCAGGTCCCCTGCTAACAGATTAAAAAGTGGAAGGACGAATAAGAAACAATGTGACTAAAACATGGGGGTCTGTTTATATTATTATCTTGACAGTCTTACCTCATTGCGAAGTATTTTATACTGCATAGTTCGCCATAGACACAGCAATTTTTTTTTAAACTTCACTCTTCAAGTAGGACTTGTTTCTTGTCCATTAAAATAAAGAAAAAACTTAAGCCTATGAACTGTGAATTAATTCAAGAACATACTTACTTGCATCCCTCCCAAATAAATCTATAATAGGCTGAAAACTGGATGTCATTTAAAAACCACATAATACCTTCCAGAAAAATTCTTGCTATTACAGAGCAGCAGCTGTATTTCAGAAAGTTTTAAGCTACTGTATTTTGCATTTGTCATATTTCCTGAGAGGTTACTGTAATAACTCCTTTTAATCACTTTCAGAATAGACACTGGTCAAAAGAGTCTTCCTAACAAAGGGACATAACTCTTGCCTTAGCCAAGATCACCCCAGTTCTAGCTCCAGGGCACAGCTTTTGTTCAGCAGAAGGAGAGGCCAAGCACTGCTGCAATCTGCTTGTGCAGCATCTACACGTGGTTGCTTACAGATGACAACCAATACAAACAACCCTCAGCTCTGGGAAGAAGTTTTCTCTTCTCCAATGTACCTATCAAGAGAAGCTGGGCAACGCTGACAACATGGTCCCTGGGGATTCTAGATCCTAAAGACCTTAGTCTTTAGTGCTGTCCTTAGTGCTCCTACGTGGATCAAGAAAGGTGGTTTCTTCTTCCCTTGTGCGTTGATCCACCGTATTCAGTATGTGGGACCCACATGACCCTGAGATGAGGTGCAAGGGCACCAAGTGGAAGTCTACATTTGCACAGTGATGCCTCTGAGCCAACAAGCCCTTCTAGTTGATTGCCCAGATGCAACACCACCTGATGCTATCCTAGGACCTAGAGGACGATCACAGAGCTCTGCATCACCATTGCAACTCAGTCATGCTAGGGAAACCTGGCCTAAAGCTTCAATGCCAGATAAAGAACAGCTCTTTCCCCAGTACTTCAACAGCTGCTCTCACTTACTCTTACAACCATAGCATCTCTGTATATAATTCACATTCCTGCATATATCCTTCTATTTCTTGCCATCACTGAAGTGCTTCCAAATTTATTTTCTATTTAGTCTAATAGATGTAAAACATTATTTAGTTTTAACTCATAAAAATGACCAAAAGCAGCTGTGTCTTCACAAGCTGTTGGATGAAAACCAAAGCTAAAGGTCATTCTTACATACACTAATGGGAATTATTTCAGAATGCAATTCCTGTAAAAAAAAAAAAAACAAACAAAACCAACCAGTCTGCATTTCATATTACCTGAAGCTAAGATAAAACACACACAAACACAAAAAGAAAAAAAAAAAGTCCATTATTTTAAACTGCTGTAAAGACAAAACTCTAACCTCATGTCAAAATTGGGAAATTTCCTGTCTCTCCTCATAGGAGAGGTTGAAAACACATGGGAGTTTGTGTTGGAATGCTACAAATGGAGTACAGGGGAGGAACCACCATTTTCCAGCCTTTTCTCAACACCTGCCTCCTGAGAAGAATCCTGTAATCCCACCACCATCTTTGTCCAGGGGTAGAAAAACATTCATATGCCTACACACACACTGCTGACAGAAACTCAACCCATCATCCAAGTGGATTTCATGCTACTAATACAAGGAGGTAGAAATGTCATACTTCTGATGTTTTCCATGTTTTGTTCAGAGAAAGGGGTTTTTTTTATTAAGTCTTGAATAAAATACGAAGGACAATATTTTGTTCCCTTCAAATTAAAGAACACTTGTACTTGATTTCTTTACTGAGATTTCCTAAATCAGTCAAGAAGTGGGAGACCCATAACAGGACTTAACTATATCACCAGGTACCCATAACAGGACTTAACTATATCACCAGGTTCTCCACCAAAAAAGTAGGATCTCCCAGAGGAAGGTGAAATCCGTGGCCATATGGTAACATAAGCTCAAAAGGCAATGTGAAATGAGGAATAGCTCCATAGCCTGCTAACTGTGCCCTTCATCAGTCTCAGGCTCCCAGCTCACCTAAAAATTCTCTTGGAATAGTCCTGTGTGAGGGAGGATGAGGAAATGCTTCCATGACTGTGCTGGTGCTATTTCTTTGCAGGAGGGAGAAACCTGTGTAAACAGTGGCTTCATTTGCAGTTCTCCAAGGCACAGTTGGAACTAAGTGAGCATATTAAGATTGAGCCATCTGCAGTTTGTTTAACTATTTCCTTTTTAGAGGTGAACAATAGTTTCTCAACAAAACAACCACTAGTAATAATCAATGCTGTGCCAGAATTTCTTATCTTTCTTCCATTTTTTTCTTTCCCTTCCCTTTTCCTTCCCTTTTCCTTTCCTTTCCTTTCCTTTCCTTTCCTTTCCTTTCCTTTCCTTTCCTTTCCTTTCCTTTCCTTTCCTTTC
>WYEA01003401.1:2570-13191 GCA_033558465.1 Alcedo atthis
AATATAGATAAGTGAAGGACAAAATAGGCTTTTTCTTACTCTTCTGGCTTATGCCTACTATGCAGTCACACAGAGCAATAACACAAACAAAATAACTTTCAAGAGAAGAGTGCTATTAAGACTTTATAACAGACTGTAAATCAAATTAGATCTGAAACAGTACAGATGTTGTAGGCTATCATGTGAAACTTATCATCCCCCAAGTATTTTTCACTGCTTATTAATTTCCTCTCAGTGTCCAATGAATATTTCACGTATTTTGTAGTGCACAAGCGTTGATTGTACGGTAGTAGCAACAATTGCTCCCAGCTTCATGAAAAATATTCAGACTCCTAAGAAACCTTAAATCTGTGTATAATTTAATGTCTCTGCTTCCTTATGGTTTTGATTATGCTATTTTTACCCATTTAAACAAAAACTAATTACAAAAATTAATAGATTGTCAGAAAGAAGGTTTTCTGAAGATAACAACACTGTGGATCATTATTCTTTTGAAATACTATTCTAAGATTTGCAGCTGTTTGCATTTGTACTTATGATTACAATCCCAGTACAGAGAAGCTCTTAAGAACAAGTATACAGATACGTTACTGGTTTATTTATTGAACAACAATTTATAGCTCAGGTGGGCATTTTGCTGTATTATTTTAATGGAATCTTTTGCATAAACGTTCTGTTGCATCTCTGTGTCTGTAACAGAGTGGCAGTAATTCAGACTCATTAATTATGTGATAGTAGAAAAATAAAACACTATAAATTCTACATAATTCATTATTTGGTGATAGCAGGTAAAAAGCCTAATCTACTTTCTTCATGCATTTTTTAATTCATATCTGAATTAAGTAGATACAAATAGGTCATGCTACTAAGGAATTGACTGCCTCTTCCTTCAGATTCAGTTTAGAAAAAGTGTTGGTATTTGAAAAAGATTACAATTAAATTACCATTACCACTAAACAATAAGCTATCAGTTCACTTATGTATGTCTTCTTAATTACTATGACATTCTATTTTCTTTCCCAGTTGCTACTTATTGAGGAAGATCTGTCTGAAGGACAACTATCCTGATCACAAGTTTTCCTTAAGTCCTTGGAATAGCACTTGCACTCTTTTTTTTTTTTTTTCCCTTTGCAGTAGATAGGCTAGTATGATCATGACCTTAAGCCACAAAAAAAAAGAACACAAAAGGTACACTAGCAGCAAAAAAAAAAAAAAATCATAGATAACTTCATATGTATAGACATTGATTCATGTGTTACTTGGCTCTAGGCAATTTAATAGAATAATAAGGTGCCTGCTTTTACTTTTTAAGGACAGTGACATCCAGAAAATGATTGATTACAACAGAGAGAAATGCATAATACAATGTCCTCCTGACTAGATGAATGTATTAAAAATGTGAGAAAGACCAGTGGAAGATATATAGCAAAATAAATATGAGTTCACAGTGCAGGAGCACTGGAAAGAAAGCCAAAAAGCTCTACTATTTTCAGATATTCATATAGAGGAATTTCAGGTAAGAAATGGGGCAGAATAGAGTTGTTATGCATGACTTGTGATAAATTTACATAAATATCATGTTTACAATTTGCATCATAGTGCAAATCCTTAGTCCCACAATAGAAGGCTGGGTTTTTAGTTCCAAAACACAACATAAGGCACTGTAGCAAACAAATTTCAGAAGATCTTTGAAGCAACCAGGAAACACTTGTCTTCTTTGATGATAGGTAGTAACTGCAATAGAAGAATTCCACAGCATTTCATTGGGAATTATGGCCAAGATTATTTTTCTTTCCCCCCTCCAGTGTTTCTTGGGAGGCATTCCCAGTGACATGCAAGAAAAATTGTAAGGATACTTGACTGGCATTAGCTGTTTAGAGGAACTTTCAGTACTCAAATCTGAAAATTTCATGAGATGGGCTGTTAAAAAAAGTAGGTAGCCAGTGTCTATAAAATATCACTGTAGCATTCATCATTTCATTCTGTTTTTTGTATAACACAGTTAAATCTACAGCAGTATTTACATCTGGCACATACTGCTGTCCTGGTTATGGCTGGGATAGAAAAATTTCTTCCTAGTATCTGGTATAGTGCTATGTTTTTCATTTAGAATAAGAATAATGTGAACAATACACTGATGGTTTTATTGTTGCTGAGCAGTACTTACACAAAGTCAAGTATTTTTCATTTTCTCATACAGCCCTTCCTACAAGCAGGCTGGGGGTGTGCAAAAAAATGAGAGGGTACAGCAAGATGAAACAACTGACCCAAACTGGCCAAAGGGATATTTCCAGATTATATGATGTCATGCTGAATAATAATATCGAGACGAGTTGGCTAGGGGATGATGGGCTGCTTCATGGGGTCTGGTTGGGTATCAAGAGTGAGCAATTGCATTGTGTATTATTTGTTTTGTATATTTCTTTATCATGATTAATATTTTTTCTTCATTTTTTTGTCCTATTTAATTGTCTTTATCTCATCCCACAAGTTTAAACTTTTTTTTTCAGTTCTCTCCCCCATCCTACTTTGTAGAGAATGAGTGGTGGTTAGCTTCCCAATGTGTTAAACCAAAATTGGTCAGCTTTGATACATGATCCCCAATGAATACTAGAAAAGGACAATGGAAAGGGAAAATATGGGAACTCTGCAGGAAGAGGTAGTTGTTCATTCAAAAAAAAAAAAAAAAAAGAGACGTGATAGGAAAGTATTCGTTTGTATCTGTCAGAAGGAAACAGTTCTGCATCAAGCAGAGAGGTATTTTTTAATCATCATGAAAAAGATAACTGAACTCAGTGGTAAATTAGATTACATAGCAATAATGAGCAGAAGTGAAAGGGATAATAAATCACACAGAGAGCAAACAACACTGTCTAGATCAGATTGCAGCTTGGGGAGGATAAGAGCAAACAATTTTTATGAGGGACATTTTGCTAGAGTGCAAAAATCTTTTTTATGAGGGACATTTTGCTAGAGTGCAAAAAGCTGTACTGGAAATGTTCGAAGATAGCACTGCATATTAACTTCATTAGTAGCTGAGATCTAGAAATACAGACAACCATTTGTAGGTAACACTTTTAATAAGACATGAAAAGGAGATGAAACAGTAGTAGATATTGGGAGATTTATAATGTCTGTCTACCCTTTTCAATTACTTATTAACATTGTCAGTATGAAGAAGAAACTTTCATTGCCTCCATAAATTACCACCTCTTACAAGTGTATGTCCTGCCAATTTATATACAACGAGCAACCCTGCACTTTTGGAACAGTTCCCTTCATCTCCTTGAAACTTTTCATGGTTTGACTTGGTGTCACTAACAGATTTAACATAAGGAACATAATTCTGGGTGAACTTTGCCAGCACTTAGCTCTCAGTTTGCAATCTCAAAACTTCCATACTTGTCTGGATAAAAGCACCTGAGTATCCAGGCTTCCAAACATTATAAAGAACGATTAATCAGCCATCTGTAAAGTTTAGAACAAAGATTCATTATCTCCTGAGGTAGAATATCCCAAGATTTTCTCTCCTCACCCATAGGAATCCCTGAGATTTGAATGCTTATATTGATATGTATTAGAGACACAACTGATTTCTGTGTCTGCATACACCCCAACTCTTCTTAATATTTAAGACTATTATTTTTCATTAACATTGCCAGTAGTCCCTTAAATTCTATTAATTGGTCAAGAAAAAAAAACGTGAGAAAGAAAGGAGAAAGTTTTATTTAGTCATTGGAATGGGCTGCCCAGGGAGGTGGTGGAGTCCCCATCCCTGGAGGTGTTTAAGAATTATGTAGATGTGGTGCTGGGGGACATGGTTTAGGGACACCGGCAGTGTAGGGTTAATGGCTGGACTTGATGATCTTGGAGGTCTCTTCCAGCCAAATCATTCTATGATTCTATGATTTACGTATGTATTTAAGGGTGTATGTATTTTTTTAGAAAGGTATTTAAGTATTTAAATATTAAAGGCTATATTTGGGTCAGGAAAAAAAAATTGTTTCCATATTGCCTATGACTAAATCAAATATTGGATAGCTTGGAAGATCAGCTACAGAGTCCTACCTGCTGTGCCCACCCAGTACTTTAGATGTCTGACCTTGCCAAATAATCATGAGCTGCTGCTATCCTTAACTACTACAAAGAAGAAAGACCACACATCTAATTATTTAATTTCCTCAGACAGACTCACCAAGAAAAGTATTTGGGCTTCAGGAAACAGTCCAGCTACAGGCTTCGAGGAAAAAAAAAAAAAAAGTCCTATTTTCAGTATATAACTCCTCTCCTTCTCTTCCAACATCTTTCTGAAATCTTAGCCCTTATATTTTTGATATTGTATTGAGGTTGGAAAAAGGAGAACAGAATGAACCAAAGCATCATTTTTAGTTTTCCATGTAAATACTGCACACTGGAAGCACTAAATTCTGTCTTTGCTGGTCAAGAAGTGACTAAGCCTTTAGAAATACCGCTGCACACTCAGTTTGTGATACCAGCTATGACAGAGGAAAAGATATTGGAATATAAGCAATATTTGCAATTCTTATTGGCAATATCATCAAGCCATGAAATGGGATAAAACATATATTTTTCTTAATTTTTATTTTGTGTTCATATCCTAGCAACAAAGTTTATAGAGAAATTCAGGAGAGAAATGGAAGGATTAGCAATCAGAAGTCAGTAAAGGCTGAGGACTCTCTTTTAAGGCTTATAAATTCAACAATACTTTAGGAAAGAAGGCACAGAAAAAGTGAATCAGATTTTTTTTTCCCCTCTCTACATCTTTTTTCCTGTTTTAAGTTCATAGCCCTTCCTCACTGCTTTTGCAAGGAAAGATGACAATCAGACTGGAATTAACAGTTCAAAATATATACTCTTGGCAAAAGGTAATTAAGATTATAAGAAAAAAAATAGTGATTTTGTGATAAGTGATTTATTAAGGGGAGGAATTATTACTTGTATGAGAGCATTTGATTAATTACAATTGTATAAAATACAGAAGAAAACATATACTGTATTTCAGAGGGACACAAAGAGTTTAAGTGGAATTATTTTTATTCTACCCCAAAATTTAGTTTCTTTTTGGTCAAGTTATTATAATTTATTTTTCCAATATCAGAAGATAAATAATACCCAACAAAGTAGTGATAATTAATCTTCTAAACTTCTAGGATCTTTATTCCTTACACTTTTATGCAGAACTTGCACTAGTCTCCATAAAAACATGAAAAAGAAATTAAAATCATATTCCAGTAAAGCTACTCTGCTTTTCCAGATTTGTAATATTTTTCTCCATCTAATGCATGTGATTCCCATCTTTATCCCCTTTCAAACTGGTATACTTTTATCAGTTATAGCATTTATCAGGAACTTATCTAAACCTAAATAGCACATTCAAAATAGCACCAAAATATTTCATTAGAACTTCTAGGAATCATAATTCCCTTTTAATTTGTTTCAAAAAATATAGCTGTTTGGGACAAATCTTACATAATAAGGTGTTATATATATTTAGCATAGCATTTTTATCCAGATCCAAGAAACATATCCAGATTCTGATATGCATGGTTTCTTCATGGAACATTTTTATTTTATATTGAAAAAAAACCAACCCTGACTAAGATTTTGGAGGTTTCTGCAGAATCACACTTCTTACCTCAGCCCAGCTCTTCTTACAGGCCCATGGAGGTAGCTTTTAAGAAACAAACTAAAAGAAAAAAATGCTTGTCATTGTGGATTTTAAGTCTGTATGATCTTTTTAAAAACATTATAATACACAATCTAAAACACTATGGATGGGACACGGTCTGCTTAACTTATGCAAATATCCTGCATGTAAATGTTATGAACCGTAAATAAGTAACTTTTGCAAGAGAAGCGTATAGGGAGTCCAGATAATCACAAAAAAGTTTGAGGCTGTGAAAGCCTCTGAACTGCAATGCTATCCAGGCTGGACAGTTTTCATCTCTGCAAATCTCATTAAAGGATCCACTTCTCCCCATTAACTGCACAGAAATTATAAAACTTATTTCACACAGGCTGCTTCATTCTATACATAAAAGTAAATGGACATCAGATGCCTAGGATTAGATGGTCTGGATCCTGTTAAGCCTTAAATACTTCCATATGACTTGTAGCTACAAACCTACTCTTACTCTACTCCTTGTGGTTTTATATCACTAATGTAGAAAAGAGAAAATGTAGACAATACAAGTTAGCAAGCTGTAATTTTCTTTAGCTTCTTTGACACAGTCAGATTCATGGATTGGGGAAGTGTCTTGTATTATAATCAATACAGTATGTGACTGTTATGAAAACCACACTTTCCTGTGCAGTCCCCCTCTTCCCTCTCTCCCTACTCCCAGGACTTTGGAAGGGCACTGCAAGATGACTGTGTCTCCTCCTAGTGTTGTTCTTTAGACAGGCAAACTATTGAAAAGATATAACTCATTTTTGCCCGAATTAATTTAGCAATAGGTCTCTGAAATGAGAGCAAAAACTGTTTTCCTAATGGGATTGCATAAATAATGGCACTGCAGGTGGGCTAACACATATGCAGAGTATAACTGGCACTAAAACAGTATAAAGTATTGTGGAGGCTGACTGCTACTTTAATTCACAAGATGGATTAGTGAATTAAAATCTCATTACCTGCATTACATTATGTAGCCTTGTTATGTGTAATTATCAAAGTCAATTTTCCGCTATAACTTGATGACCAAATCTAAGGAGAACTTCTTCATTATAGAAGTGTTAAGAGCTTCACAAGATTTCAGATGATAAACCATGTGCAATGTACTGATGTTGTCATGTTACTGTTTCTAAATGCTTGTCCTTCATTCTTTTGGGTCAGCCATAACTCAAAACTCACCTTCAGAGTTGAGAGCAAAGCAGGAGATGAATATTCTTAATTTTGTGCTAACAAACTCTCATTTAAGACACTTAGAGTTGGGGAAAAACAATTGGAAGCCAAAGTCATATTCAAAATCTGAGTTTCATTATACTGATGCTGAGAGCCCTTACAACTACTAAGAGGAATTACATTGTCCTTCTTAAAATTGACACTTAAGCCTTTTGTTTAAACTCTATGGTACATAATGTTAGGTCTGAATTCAGAACAGGACTAGATTGAAGACTGCTTTTTCATCATCACCAATGGCTTCTAAATGTGAGGCTGAGAGAATGAAATGTATTGTTATGATCAAAATTGCATGAGTTGATGAGAAGAACTTATCCTAACTCAATATCCTTCAGAATAATAACCTTTAGAGTTACATCTCCTTTAATCTAGAAAATGCAGTTTTGTCAGAACTATTATAACAAATGGTAGAAAACTTACAAAGCAAATCCCCATACATTTATCATAAAGTTGTTTGGTGGTGTTTTCTTGTTGGTTTTGTTTGCTGGGTTTTTTGTGTTTTGGGGGTTTTTGTTGTTGTTGTTTTTGTTTTCTTGTTGTTGTTGTTTTTAAATCAGCCAGAAACTGTTAAGATTTTAGGGAAACGCTTTACAAAAATAAATCTGTCACTTTGAATACAAATGAAAATACAAAATTAACACTCATCTGTAGAAGGTGACTTGATTATTCTTGCAAGGTCACCACTGTTTCTTTCTTAGCAGTTGGAGAGATTGGTGGGCTAGTGAAGCAGTCTGCAGTCCAACTGGCTCCTGAATCTGCAGTCTGTCACCAGAGTTTCTCAGCCTAAAACTAACTGGGTCCAACTGGTTTGGATATAATGGGTACGCCACTTGTTATTAAAGAAGTTGTGCTGTCAGTATTGCATTAATTACTTTCTAACAAGCATCGTGAAACTTTGTCTAGGAAAGGTACTTTATGTATAAAAATTCCCTTTTATTTTTTCTCCATAGACCTTCATTAGGAGTTACTGAAGCATGGAAAAGGACAGCAGCACTGACACAGTGCTACAGTGACACTGATCTCTGCTAAAATTTAGTGGATATAATTATCTTGTCTTTGTCAATCTAGTTTATAGTTTAATTTGCTGTGCAGAAGCTGAAGACAAATCTATGGACTGTAGCAGTTATATAAGTATTAAGTTATTCAACCTTCATTCTGAATGAGGAGAGCTTTACTCATAGATTTTATTAGGGATATGGAGTTTTGCTCACCAACCTAATCAGATGTATAGTGAATGTGGAAAATCATGATTAATTTTTTAAGTAAGAGGGGTCTTGTGAAAGTAAGATTCTGTGGTATTAGGCTGCTTGTGAGAATGCTTTTTTGTTTCCTGCAGCATGACAGATAGGTGCATGACAAATAGGTGCAATGTCACAGATCTGCCTGGATCTGTGAATGTCATAGGCAATGATGTTCCTGAAAGCTTCCAGAGAAGATAAAAGAAAGTAAATTTGCTGTTTTCTATGAGAGATGGAGACTGTACATCCCATTTGCAAGAAGGAACTGGACAACCTGTGTGCCCTAAGCATGGTGGCTACCACATCTGCAGCAGCAAACAGACCAAAAGGTCCCTTGCTGAGGGGGAATTTCATAAAATTTTTAGGTAGAGGAAATGTTAATGTGGAATGAATGGAAAATAGTGTATGGTAGAAAAGATACAAATCTGTAGGTGAACAGGCCTATCATTCTAATCCTTATTCAACACACTCTTTTAGAAAGGGAATGTTAATTCTGTTCAGATAGACAATGATATCTAGGGTGACTGTACGAGGCATGCTATACCAAGTGCTCATATAATGCCTATGAAAATGCAAAACTTCAACACTTCCTCAGGTCTTCACTTTCAAGCTTTGCCTTAGACGTTTTTTTTATTGTTGGTCTTCTAAGGACTAGTGAATCTCTGCATTTGTCTTAAAAATCGTCATTTTGAAAATTTCTTTTTTCTGGTTCTTTTTTTTTTTTAAAGTGTATCAACTTCTGATTCATAATGGGAACAAGGTACATAGCTGTGTTACTATCTTGTCACCAACTGTAAACATGTTATAGAAACAACACTTTCCACTCAGAATTAATTCTAGATAAAAATACTAACTGTGCACAAAGCCCACACATGTATAATTCAGAAAGGGGACCAGAGCTCCTGCAACAGCAACTTGAATTATTAGTTTTGAATTATTAATTCTTAAAGTATGTTATAATCTTTCCAACAGTAACATAAATTAATAATCTTAACTTATTCCTGTAGATAAATTATTTATGGACATATAGATATATTATTACCTACAGTTTCCAGTTAAAATTAGTATCACTTTATTTATAGTCATTTAACACATACATGTTGTACATTTATAGAAGAAAAAAAAATAATGTTTTGTAATTAATTTATTAACAATTATTACAAAAATCACTGTACTAATACTGAATTACAACACTTATATTTTACATCATTAATCAGTTCTTTCTACTGTAAACTGAGCAAGAAGAATAATGTGATGCGTTTTTAGCAATGTGCTTTTATTGTAACCATACTACCTCCTACTAACTACTGCATTGTTTATGAAGTGATGATCCTTTCACTGAATGGAAATTTACATATAACAAAATATATTAGAAACTTTTTTTCATAGTGAAAAATAAGTGATAGAGGAATGAAAGAAAAAACTTCAGCAGGTATTTCACCTGAACACTATTCTTGCAGGAGTGTACGTTCATTTCTTCTTCTGGAGTAAATTATTTGTGTCAGACACAATGAGATGAAAACTAGATTTTTTGTTTCCTATGCTGTAAATATGTTGTCATGAATTAGACATCATATAGCACTTTGCTCAACTGAAATGGTAAAATAAACTGAATAACTGTGTTTTGTAGCTCATGTGCCCTATAATAAGGAAGCATTTACTCTGGTAGTGAAGTGATTGGCCAAAGAATAATAGTAATAATAATAAAAAAATCTGCCTTGCTTTCATATTTGTTAGCAGATAAATAAAACAGCAATTTGCTTATCTATGTATATGTAGCTCCGTAAAGGGCTTAGGGACATAGCTGTCCTTGATGAACACAATCACCACATTACAGGTAAAATATTGCATAGATTTGATCATTTAAATGCTGTCAGGAAGCTGAACGTCTCTCAGTAATAGACCAGTAGTTTGACCTGTTGAGCACATCTGATGGTGAGTTTTAAGAGTATCTTTGTCATTTTTACCCTGTGTGATCAATTGCTTTGAAGTTCTAATTTGTCCTAGTTATTTCATGTTTATCATGAATAATTCTGTCACTTTAACTTCATTTTCAGATTCCAAAGCCTTAGACATATTCATGCAGCAAATACATGTAAAATAATGATAAATTAGATTGCATCTGAAATATACGTCTGTTATATGTAATATCAGTGTACACGTCACTAGGTTTCTCTGACATAAATTGAGTGTGACTCATAAATCAAAACGGGCTCCCCAGAACTGAAATTTGCTGGGAAAATTGCACATCCAGACACTCGCAGTCGAGTAGGGTCCTCCAGAGCATTGATGAGAAGTTACTAATGCAGATGTTGGAGGAACTGACAAGGAGACGAGTGATGCTGGACCTTTTACTAACCAACAAAGAAGGACTGGTTGAGGATCAACATAGATATTAGGGGTTGGAAGGGACCTAGAAGATCATCTAGTCCAACCCCCCTGCCTGAGCAGGATCATCTAGACC
>WYEA01003401.1:16394-26989 GCA_033558465.1 Alcedo atthis
TGTTGTGGAATATCCTCTCTCTCTGGAAACATTCAAAACCTCACTGGATGTATTCCTGTGTGATATGGTCTAGGTGATCCTGCTCTGGCAGGGGGGTAGGACTAGATGATCTTTTGAGGTCCCTTCCAACCCTTGACATTCTATGATTCTAAGTCTCAGCAGCCTAAAAGGAAAGATATTTTTATTGATGTACTGATGAACAGCAATAACATTATCAAGCTGAGTGTTGTGAGCATTAAAGAAACCTAAAGCTGAACAGACTGAAACCTGTACAGAGCTGAAAATCCACTGAAAGTATTAAAATAGACCATTTCAAACAACATTTAGCTCCTTGTAAGGGCAATTTTCTGAGAAAAGCAGGGATATTTTCCATGGTCCTCAGAAGTTTTGATGTATTCATAATGTTCTAGCTATTTCTGCAACATCTACTTTTCTTTTAAAAATTTTAGAAACTCAGTATCAATGTCCATATAGCCCAGATACCCATACTGACATGAAATCTCTTGAAAAATCCCTTTCTTATTCTGAGAAGTGATACATCTGAGGCATGATTGCTTCTCTTCATCTATAAAGATCTAAATCTTACTTGTTGTTACTTTTATGTATTTGTAACCATTTATAGATTTTTGTTAGATGAGCTGTTCAAAAGGATGTTAAATTTGGAAGACAGTAACAATAGTTCATTTAAAATGGAAGCTGAACTGGTGAGTAATCACAGATATGTGAAAAGAGAAGTACTACAAAGCTGAAGTGAGAAGAGGCAGAAGAGGTCAGACAGGATAATGGAACTAGCGAGTGCTAGTATGCTACAGTGAGAAAAATATGAAAACTGCTCCAACACGATTGCTCCACATCTCTTTAGTTAAAGGTATTCTATACCTTTAAAATCCACATAGGCTTAAAAGCATTTTTTAAAAGAAAGATTCATTATAACAAGGCAAATATAATATATGTTAAATACAGCATGAAATAACTCGTTAGTTCAAAAGAGAAGTTCTAATGTAGTTGTGCAGAATTATATGAAGGCTTCTTGTTTGTCCACTTCACTATATAGATGGAACGAGCACTCTGAGGACTTAGGGCAATGACTTTCTATAGTTTGAGCTAACAGAATTTTTTCCTTCTACTTCAAGTGAGGACAGTCACTTTGAAGGAAATGGTCAGATCAGCAGTTTTGACCTGATAGAAGGATATTTTTTGGTTTTATATTTTTGTGGGTTTTTTCCTTTTTATCTTTTGTTTTTCAATGATCTGATCAGTCTTTTTAAAGATTCCCTTACTCCTGATCTAGCCAAAAAGCTAAGTAACAGTTCCAAGACAACAGTTCCAAGGAAGGTGTCTAATTCATTTAAAATTAAAAATCAATCAGAAATAACAAGAATTGTTGAGGAAATATTAGAATAAAACTACTTGGGGCAGTGGGATGAGATAAGAGTCGTTTGAAAAAAAAAAAAAGATGAGAGTAGGACTCAGCTAAAAAAAAAAAAAAAAAAGTAAGATAATACTTCTCCTAGAGACAAAAAAAGGAATCAGACTATAACCCACCAAGACATGTTTGAGAAAAAGCTAAATAAATATATACCAAAAAAATAAATAATAAATGAACAGTACTACATAAAAAAGGGTATATTACTTACAAACATCATCTAAAGGAAGGTCCTCTGTCAGCTGGGATTTTCAGTTTCACATTATTCTGAATTCCTCATAAAGGGACAGTCTCAAAAGACACAGCAACATGAAATATCTTATAGGACATTCAGAAAGGAAATTGATCATGTTTTATTATGCACTATATGCAGCAAACTGGAACTTGAGTTGCTCACACCTGTCTGAAAGACTTCAAAATGATGCCAAAAAAATTTATAGTGAATATACATCCAAATTAAAGGAACTGACTTCCTTCTATAAAATGATGTATGTTGTACCACTTACAGCCTGTATGAGATTATTCTCTTGGGGTGTTTATGTTTGCAGCTGTTTCCTCAGAGAAGCAACATGAAAAATGCTTGGCATGCTTACAGCAGTTAATAAGACACTGTCCTCTGTTACTGTGAGAAATTATTTTTTGAACAAAAAGTGATTCTAATACAAAGAAAAAAAAATACTATAATTGACATATCCTTTTAATTGTAATTGAATACAAAATAGAGACAAATGGTGCTATGTGGAAGAACATGATAATTTGTCCATGAAGTAGGATGATCTCTAACCCTGGGAATGTTTTCTACTAACAGTGTATTAGCTGTAAACACAGGTTAGTAGCTGTGCACTTCCTACAGACACACACACAAAAGTATGACATTGTGAATAATGCTGTCAATTAGATGACATCAATTGACATAGGGTGACAGAGAAAAATTGAGAAACACTCTGTGTCACTGGCATTCTTTTTGCAGAAGGTTTATGCTAAAGTCACTCACCTGAAGGGAGCTTTGAATTTGTGAACCTTGTTATTTTCAAGTGTAACTCCCTCTGTGTGCTACCAGTGTTCCTTCAATACACTAGGAAAAAGATCTTGGCACAGTTGAAAACAATTGCAAAACTCCCAGAGAATTTAACTGTGGCAGGATTTCAGCCACTGTGAGTATAAATAATATTAATCCCACAGGATACTTCTGTTAACTGACAGGTTACCCAAGTGTTATGCATAGGTTGACTGAAAATAACAGGAAAGACACAGCAGTTACAGTGGTAGTAGGTGTCTGGGAAGAATGGAGAACAAAAGAGTAAAAACAAAACAGAAAGCAAGAGAACACCTGGGGGTGGGGGATTGTCAATAACCGGTATTTGGATACATGACAATTCTTGTGAAAGGTTTAAAGGTGGTCCTCAAATGGTGAAATTAAAGTGCAAACAAGGTCAGATGTCACATGCATTACAAAGTTTTATTAGACTAGCAAAGTTTCTAAAGCAGATAGGACAGGGAGAAAAATAAAGACAGAAAAGAAAGGAGAAAGCAGATAACAGAAGGTGATAGATAGGTCCTGCATCAACATCAGTGGGGAAATGATTCTTTTTTACCCATAGTGTCCCAGATTTTTTATATAGTTCTTGTCCAATACACCCCCTCTTCTCACCCTGTGCAGATGAGAAATTCCTTCTACCTTCTCTGTACTCCTCCAAGAGATAAGGGAGGGGGGTATAGTGTGGTCCTTTGTTTTGCTAATTGGTGAGATCAGCTATTGTAAATCCGGGGATTAAAGCAGCAGACGTCTCAGGCTAATTTATTGCAGGAGGACTGGCACCATTTATCAGTGGTCTTCATGAAAGGCTGGTTATCGTTGGACACTTCACTCCCAGCGACAGCTGCAGACCTCCCCCATCTCCAATCTCAGGCACACATCTCGTAAGGTTGTGGGGGAGGATGGTTCTCAAGACAGACAACAGATGTCTTGAGTGTCTCAACTTCTTGGATTGTTTGAGACGAACACTCCTATGTCCTGCATGTCACAGGGATAGTGCAAGTATGCCATCATGCAACTTTAAACTAGCACTAGTCATGTACAAATAACATACTCGGAAGTTCGTTCTATTTATAGAAGTGCTGGATTACTAGGATTTTATTTATGTTTTTCTTTGTTTTGTTTTCGTTTTTTTTCTTTTAATTCCCATTCCACTTTCAGAAACATATTCTACCTGAACTCTGCTGTGTTTCTGTTACCAAAATTCATCAGATAGATCCTATGCTTTAAAAATTAGTCTTGAGGGATCTTTGAATGATGAGCACAATGTTATTTACTGCTTTGAACTGAGCTAAAGTATTTTGGAACTTGAAGAAGAGATATCTACACATTCAGATGGTGAACTGAATTTCAAAGCTGAAACTCATATTCTTTGTAGAAAAAAATGAGGACAAATAACACAAATTGACAAATGGGGTATATTTGCAAAAAGTATTTCAATGATAGTACTGTTATCATGTTCCTGCTTTGTTGTACATAGTTTTTAAATAAAAATATTTTAATAAAAATGGCTGCATACACTTTTCTCTAACCAGGTGAAAGTACATGTGAGTTTTTACCTGGATGGAAATTTGGTATAGGGACATTTAAACCTTAATCTGAATAAATAGCAGGTCTTTATTACCACAATTATATGTTCATTAAATATATCCCTGAAAAAATTGCTTGAAGAAACCTCTAATATTTTACAGTTTTCTACACAAATCAATTTTAAAAATTATAAGTAGGAAAAGAATTATGGAGTTTTCTAGATTTACTGAATATTACATTTATTTACATTGATTTACATTTATTTCTTAAATGACCAGTTTTTTTGAGAACCAGTCAGACAGTTTCAAATCACATCAATAAGAACCATGTGCACATACATGGAAAATATAATCTTCCAGCTAACTGTAAATAGACCGTATTATCCTGAATTTATAGTCTTTCTTAACAAACAAAACTGTATAATCAATGAACCATTTAAAAATTCATAAATCAGAAAGAGAGGTCTTGTCTTCAAAAATGTATGATTATCCATAAAATGTTCACTGCTTGAAATATTTGTTTTACATTAATATTATCTTAATGTTATAAATGGTAATACATATCAAAGGTACTATCTTCAGTTTGATATAGGGTCTTTTTTTAATAGCCTGGATGAGAATTTATAAAGACATGCAATGACTTATTTATGTTTACTTAGAAAAAATCGGTATGTCTACTTTTAATTCACAATTGCACATGAGCTATGGTAATAAAGTTCCTGGAATACTACTTGACATATATGTGAAAATAATATATAAATTATACTTCATGCCTAAGATTGTCCTACAATCATACAATATAACTTCATGAAAACAAATTTTAAAATCCTTTAATACATCAGAGTATAATACATAATAGCTTATCTTCATCATCGGAACAAACCTACAGGCTAAACATGGTCTTTTTATGTATGTATTTTGTCTATTCTAAGAAAAAGCATCAGGAAAGAGCTTCCAATGTAGTTGGAAATGTATCTTCCTTGTCTCATTTCCTTTCAACATAAGAATAAATTCAGCAGAGGCACTCTTCTGCTGATGGTTTGTCAAAAACAACAACAAAAAAGAAATCATGCAGGTGGAGAAGGAAATGAAGTAGAAAAATGTTTAACTAATTGCATATCTGTAGCATCATCTCTAAGAAAATTTTATTGGCTTCAGTATATTTAACTGCAGTGTTATGTTTCTTCAAGAAGTCAGATGTAGATTTGATGGAGATTTTAAGTAGAAAAATATTTCAGAGGATGAAACTGCATAATGAAAACACCTATTTTCTAATGCTACTTATTGTGTCTTATTAAGGACATTAAATCACCCTGGATAACACCCACAATAAAAAAAACCAAAACAAAAATATATAAAAGTCTATGAGAGACGTATATGCAACTAGGAGATCATAACGTTAATATACAGAATGTGTATATATGTGAATATATGCAAGACACATGCTGCAAAATCTGACAATTGCTTAAGCTATGAAGAATGTAAAAGAATATCCTAAATTTAAGGAAAAGCTTAATGGTATAAAACCATGAGGGATTCTGTGAAATCTATTAACCCATCACATCTTACTGATTTAAATTAAAATTAAATATTCCTTATACTTACTAAATTACTTATTTTAATATTCTTATTCTTTTAAAACAATAACTTTCATTAATTCACTTGCCAGTAAACAAGTGTACATGTACTTTATCACCAAAAACAAATCATAGTCACACCTGGATATTATCTGCATAATTTACGTGTTATATTCCATTATTTAACATGAATAATCAGAAATGTAAAAATACAATATTATCGCTCTCAAAATATTTAAAAGATGGAAATTCACCAGGCAAAGTACACATTGCACAACTTTAACTATTCTATTTGGCATTCTAAAATGTTATATCCTTATTTTCAACATCCATGTTTTTCATGGCAAATTGAGAATGAGTTAAAAAGTAAATTGAAACCATTGAGAATCCAGTAATGTCATCTGCTTCATCCTGACGATGTTGTCTCTCTATTTCCCCCTATCCAGGCAACGACAGTGCAGGGGCAGTATATCACCAACCTTTCTTTGCTATTTGATGTCATGCACCTTTCTTCGGTATTTTATTTCAGAGTGTTGAGCCTTCATCACTGTATCTAGACCAAAGTGCTTGATAATCATCTAGAATGTGCCAAATCTTCACACATTGTATGTGGATTCCAGAAGAAGCCAGAATAAAATCATATTATGATTGCTATACTCGCAAAGTTCTCTGCTCCACTGGATCAAGGTCCTTCTTAGGTGATTACAGTCTACAAAGAAGGTCAATCCTGGGAGTGTTAGGGGAATAGACAGAAGCTGTACCCTGTAGATGCCTGAAGAAGTTTGTTCATATCACTTGCAGTGACTAAATAAGTGGGTGGCCATTCTGCAGTTTTTTTGCTTTATCCAAATCCTCTTTTATGCTTTAAAGTACCATCTCTTCTTGCACACCTTAGATTTCTGTAAGGAAGATTAGACAAGGAATAACTGGAATTCTCTGAACCTGAATTTGTGATGTGGTCTTACACTGTTCCAGGCATGTTAATTTACATTGCAGCAGTTGCTCCATGGAAACCATGTGCAAGATGTAAGTCCTTTGTAAATACAAAGTAGCTTACTCACTTCTTCTTGAAGTTTGATATAATTTTTTATTTCTCTTGTATAAAGCAGAAATGTGGAGAGTTGACAAGTAATAAGGGGAATGTAGTAAGCCTATGCATTAGCCTACCACAATATGTAGTTCACTGCAAATTTATCTTGAGTCTCACACTCAGATAGTTTTGCCTCCTTTCTCTCCATTATGTGCAAAAGAAAATGGTCCAAGAAGAGTTTAGTGTTCAATTTAGAATCCTCTCTGTACTACACAGAATTTTGAGGGATGAATTGGAACCTAAGCAGATTGAGAATATTGCTGTCCATCTGATTTCTTAAACTAGGTTAACATGGGAAACTTGCTTAGACGTTGATATATTTCTACCTCCTTTCCATCACTGACTGCACCCTGTTTCTTAGAGAAGTGTTGATTAAATGTATCTGCTGACAGGGTTTAGATGCCTTAAAACAGGCTGTATAAAAAGAATAGTAACAATTTGGGCTTATTTCCTAAGAGGCTACACTCCACCTTCCTTCACTCCAGGCTCCAGTAGCAGGTCATCAGAGTTCTGGACTGAGAGTCAGTCACAAGTTCCCAGACACACACATCAGAAATACTGCCATCAACTGTTCATTCATTGCAATGGAAGCACATTTTATGCAAAATGAGTAGCTGGCTATTCTTCTTCTTTGTTTTTGGGTTTTGTTGTTTTGTTTGTTGTTTTTTTTCTTCTGACTACTGCTGAAGTAGTAAAGTGGATTTTGCCTTCATTTCACTTCTAGTTTTTCTGAATTTGATTTTTAATATTCAGGAAGCAGAAAATTTACAGTATGAAAAGCTGATTGATGCCATAGGCTTGTTCAGCACTGCCTTACTTTCGTAAAATGCCACTAAAGAGAATTTCTAGTTGCTTTACAATTTGTTATTTAAAGCTGGATATTACAATTTAGTCAGTAGGGTAATCTTTCAATATAATTTTGCATTGTAACATCACTTCAATAGGCACACTCTGGAATAGGTTTCATTTTATTTCAGTTTATTATTCATAATTTCATCTCCATAGACTTGCAATGACATTGTTTTGTCTTGACATTATAACATAACCTGCATATATTTGCATAAAATGATCAGACAATGGTTGAGAGTATCAGGCAACAAATGTACATGCTCTGAAGTATAACCTTGGCTCAAAATGTCTACAAAGTTTATTTAAAATATAATTAAAATCTCTGGACAATTATCTCATAGTTCCTGGGGGGAGAAACTATAGGAGTTGAAATTATTTTTTTTTTAGGCCAGGTATGCTTTCTTTACAGAGGTTATTACTTACCTGTTATACTCACTACCTGTGTCTGAACAGAGTAATTAAACCATATGTTCTGAATCTAATTCTTCAAACAGCTGACTGAAGTAACAGACATACACATCTCTGAACCCAATATTTCTTCAGCAGTTTGGTAGTTTCCAAACTTAAGGATAACACTTGTGCTTTTTATTTCCCAGTTAGAGGTATCCCTGTCTGCCCCCTTATCCCAGGGTTTCACTGTTTTTTTATGGAATCAATATTTATCAAGACAACTGATTATGCTAAATTTTCATGAAAAAAAAAAAAAAAAGTTTTATTGTAGAACATCAGTTTTAAACCTAGATTGAAGTAGGAATTTGATGAATTGAATTAAAAGTAATGTGTTTTAACTAAGAGATACAGCTATGAATGCATGTAGTAATACATTCATACATTCATTTTTACAGTGCTGTGGTGAAACTGGGGTCTGTTGGTCTAAATGAACAGCGACAGAAACTTTACACCTCTGTGTTTAAACTGCTACTTCCATAGATATGAGCAGGTATTTTGGTTCCTTTACTAACTTGGGGTGATGTAATCTGAGGAAGTGGAAAATACATCTAGAAGTTTTTTCACAGGAAAGCTGGTATCACAGCTGACCTCTAACTGGAGATCATCTTGGATATTGAAGTTATCAGTGTTACAACTGAGTAACTTTTTGGAAATGAAAATTTGTAACACCTGGTTGGTATTTACATGTAACTGATCATATCAGCATCTTCAGTAGCTCCATGAAAGTGTCCAATTTCAGAGAAAGTGTTAGTACCTATAAGAGAATATCTATTTTGAATTTATGGTGGAATCTTTGAGCTTCATTCCAGGAATATTAAATGATAAGCGTTTTCTGACCCTTCACAACCCCAAACTGTCAAGATCAATTCTTTAATTTTACACCTTTTAATAAGACAGAGCTATTGCCCTGAAGTTTCTTTGTAAGGAGACAAAGAACATGAAAATAGCTAATAGTCTGAAGAAAACCACCAAACAACAAAAAACAACCGTTCTAAATGCAGTGAGTTCATGTAACACACAGAAAAAAAAAGGACATTTTTGTGTCCTAGAAAACTTTGTCTTTCATGTGCCTTAAATTCTCTTCAAATAAAGGTTTTAAGAAACATAGCCCAGTTCACCTTACTTCACTCTCAGCTGCTGTAACTCAAACTTTTTACTGACACCATGACATTAAACAAGTAGAGGTGAAATTCTGTGATGAAAGACAGACTTAGAATAAAAAAAAAATAAATGTCTGTACTAGTGTGACCTCCTTGACCAAATATCTGTTTGTAGGCAAGACAAAAATGAAAATTAAAATAGAAAGCTCTCACACATTTGAAAGAGACTTAAAGTTTAAATTTTATTAGTTTCACCATTACCTCGGCAAATTCAGGAATGAGGATACAGTGTTAAGGGTAAAACATGTTATTTTAAGTATCTAGTTATTGATCTCTTCAGTAATCTTCCAGCACCTTCAGAAGTTTTATCCTTTTCCACCTTCATATTGCAAGATAAATGTTTGCTAGATTTAAGTTCTCTGTGTCAAGTGTCATATTGATTTATATTTGTACATTATCTAGCGCAGCCTATAGTAAATGTTTCTAGGTACCAGTAATATAAATAATAAATACCACTATAACACTTCATGAACAATGAACAGTCTTGTTTTATCTGTGCCTTTGTTTGTTTGTTTGTTTTCTTTGTTGTTGTTGTTCATGTGTGGTTCGGAATTTGATGTGTTTGGTTTGGTTTTTTTTCTTTTCTTGATCATTTTGTTTGATTGGGTTAAATTTATTTATTTATGTCTGGTGTAGGCAAAGGATCTAAAATGGCCTTCAGGCCACAGTCACACCTTCATAATAGTTAAATGGTGAGAGGGATTTTTTGCAAGCATAAACACTTTCATAATCAAGTAGGTAACACTGCAGCTGCAAGCGGACTGGTTATTGCATTGTACAGATTTTGGATAGGAGATGATATGTATACAATTCATTCAGGCTGTTTTTCTTGGAGAATATTTTATGAGTAAGCTGTTTTGAGGGAATCATATACTGACAATATTTTCTGTTTGGTGCTGGGCTGTACAAATTTACTTTAAATGGGATTTTAGGCCCTGCTCATTACTGATAATTACCTAGGAAATGCTTAACTTTAGAACTTGATTTTCTCTGAATCACAGAATGATTTGGCTGAAAGAGACCTTCAAGATCATCAAGTCCAGCCATTAACCCTACACTGCCAGGGTCCCTAAACCGTGTCCCCCAGTACCACATCTACATGACTCTTAAACACCTCTAGGGATGGGGACTCCACCACTTCCCTGGGCAGCCCATTCCAATGCCTAACCACCCTCTCTATAAAGAAATTCTTCCTGATATCGAACCTAAATTTCCCTTGGCGAAACTTGAAGCCATTACCCCTCATCAGCTACAACTCATTATTTATAAACACTTTTCATAGTTTTGGGGTTGTTTTCTGATAGCTTTTCTTCAATGAAAGGTCATGTGTAGATATTCAACCTCCCTATTTCCAGTTTAATTAATTCATTAACAAATTGCACATGACTTACCCAAGTATATGCTTAAGAGTCATGATGGAACTCAAACACTTTTTTTCTTGTCAGGTATGTAGAATCCAAATCTACTCAATTTTATTA